>RPOG01003662.1:0-55645 GCA_008086565.1 Thalassoma bifasciatum | reverse complement strand
TTTAATAGACGACATCACATAACTCCTGTTTTAGCATCCCTTCATTGGCTCCCTGTTAGTTTTAGAATTGATTTTAAGATTTTACTGATAACCTTTAAAGCACGCACAGGGCTGGCTCCTAGTTACATTTCAGATCTTTTAACCCCATATGAGCCAGCCCGCAGCCTTAGATCCTCGGGCAGGAACCTCCTGGTCGTTCCAAAGTCGAGGCTGAAAAGCAGGGGAGACAGAGCCTTTTCAATCAGGGCCCCTCGACTTTGGAACGACCTGCCCGAGGATATAAGGCTAGCAGACTCAGTATCATCTTTTAAATCTCTTCTTAAAACACACTTTTACCGTCTTGCTTTTATGTGATGTCGTCTTCTTCCTCTTCTTCCTATTCTTCCTATTCTTATCACTGTCTATTTCTTCACCTCTCTATTGTCGTCTTTTGTATTTTTTTACCACCCTGTTACAGAGCTGACTCACTTATTTATTTATCTATTTACCTCCTTATTTATTCATTCACTTACGAGTTTATTTTAATTATTTATGTTTTTATTTATTTATTCAATTATTTTCAATGAGTTGAGCGCTCCAGTTATTATTTCCACTTTAATTTTTAGGCTGTTTTATCCTTTTATTACCTTATTTATTCACTTCTATATTTCATTGTTGTTTTTATCCTCTCTTTTGTTCCTGTTTGCTCTTTTACTCTTCTCACCTCTAGTCCTCATGGTCTCAGCATAGGGTCTTGCACTGCCTGAGTTCTCTCCTCTTTTATTTTTGATTGGTCCGTATGATTATTAATTTTTATTGTTGCATGCTATTTGATTCACTGCTTGTTTGTTTGTTGATTGTTTGTTTATTTGTTTGTTGATTTTGTCCTGGCTGTAAAGCACTTTGCGAACTGTTGTTTTTAAAAGGTGCTCTATAAATAAAGTTATTATTATTATTATTANACTTTAATTTTTAGGCTGTTTTATCCTTTTATTACCTTATTTATTCACTTCTATATTTCATTGTTGTTTTTATCCTCTCTTTTGTTCCTGTTTGCTCTTTTACTCTTCTCACCTCTAGTCCTCATGGTCTCAGCATAGGGTCTTGCACTGCCTGAGTTCTCTCCTCTTTTATTTTTGATTGGTCCGTATGATTATTAATTTTTATTGTTGCATGCTATTTGATTCACTGCTTGTTTGTTTGTTGATTGTTTGTTTATTTGTTTGTTGATTTTGTCCTGGCTGTAAAGCACTTTGCGAACTGTTGTTTTTAAAAGGTGCTCTATAAATAAAGTTATTATTATTATTATTATTATTATTCAACCACTACTACTAAACTATCCAACAGCAGAGACCAATACGCAGCTATAAGTGACTGCAAAATGTAAATATACTTGAAATATATTCAAGTACAAGTGTTAGTTCCCATGGCATCATGGGTGTCTCAATGCTGAAAGGTGTATTCAGATTTAGGTGCATTTCAAGAGGTATCTTTTTCAGGGACTTCCTTGCTTGTCTCAGTTAGACAACGCCAAGCCAGATTCTGCATGTGTAACAACAGTTTAACATGGTTCATAATGTCATGGGATACAGAGATGATGTGTAAAAGTGTGGTGTAAAAACATGCTCAGCATATGCACTCAAGTCATTAGTAGGCAGTATGCAGTGTGTGGATATGTATCAGACTGTAGGGTGTCTTTTACTTCTCTTTGCCAGTTTCTGGATCTTCAGTATTTCCTTGTTAAAATTTGTATTTATAGCTGCTTCTCTAAGACACAAAGTCTACAAGCCTTTTATTTTTGGGCGTCTTTGATGCATTAAATCTTCCTTTTGTTTGCTCTTGACTCCTCACTCTGTATTCTAAAACTTTGGTGTGATAAAAGTAGGAAAGTAAAAGGACAAAGGAGTAAAAAGTCTCTAAATCCCTGGAGTAATCCCATTTTTTCTTGTAAATTCCAACTTCTCTCTTTGTAGTCAGATGGTGCAGGACGTCTTTCCACTAAAAGCAAATGGGGAGAACTGAAACAAACAAAAGCTGGTTTTTAATGCCAGTGTTTGGTGCTTGTATCCAGAAATATCTTGATTAGCACATCCAAAGCACAGTTTTTTTTGTTTTTCTTTACAAAAACTAAAAAAGAGAATGAAAAATCAACACTCACATTGGGTGTCCTTGACAGTAAAAGTTCTATGCTACTCCAAAGAGACTTAAAAATACCCAAATTTGTAAGCATATGCCAGCATTTGTAGGCGCTGCCTCCAGCAAGAGCAACGTTTGACGACATATCACATTTTTCCTTTTTGTATTGGTAGAAGTACAGTGAGTTCCTCTGGTTTGCTGATATAATAATGATATCCTTTTAATGTTTTTGCAACACAAAAAAGCATAGATTCATGTTGCTTATCAAGAAAAGGTTTTTTTATGAATCACACAATGAAAAGTTGATCACACAAGTCATCTTATGACACCATACAGAGCAGGTCTAGATCATGACTTTTTTAATAGGATTCATGGCATCTACGCTACACATGGCATTAAATAAACCATGGGAACGTATTTGCTGGGTTGTGAAATTGGCATAAGCTTTCTCCTTTTTTGTTCAGTAAGGATATGGGATGTATATAACTCTCCAAATCCTCCCTCACTGGGTGATAACGATGATTGGCTATTACTTAAGCTCAACAGTTGCCTGATCATTTATCTTTTGGCATCAAATGCTTCTCATTATTATCACTGCATCCAATACTTTCACTTCAGAGCTTGAGCTGGTGTCCTTTTTATAAAATCAGAGATGTGGCGTCACGACTGCCAACAGGGCTGTCTATTATTCAGCAGCATCCAACATCAATTCCTGGAACATATTCAGAATGGGGACTGATTTTCTCCCAGGAAACCATAAAATATGATTTCCCATATCTATTTTTTTTTCCTGTACCGCTCTAGCTGCTGCAGAACATGATTGAGCTTTTAAGGAGCCGGAGGATAAACAAGAGATTTCACAAAGACATCGCCAATGTGCTTTAATGCACAGAGAGAGGATTCACCGGAGGGGGATTTGTCGTGGATCCTGAGATTAGGACTACGTGCCAAAACAAATGTCTTTTTAATACTATATGGGGATATGTTAATAGCATTATGAAATCCAAAACAAACAACTTTGAAGCTTTGTCTTAAAATCAATATGGCTGCCATTGTAAGACCTCGGTCTGACACTAAATTAAATTTGGAAATTTAATGTTAAGGTTTTTTCCCAGCAAATTCTTAAGGTCATGAAGTACCTCAAGTTTTCTTCGCTGGCAACATTTCTTGATCAATTCAGTATCTTTTTCTTCTCCTCCAAAGTTTAGATGTCTTCATACTCTTCAAACAGATTTATGAAGCAAGAATAACATATTGGGTTGTGACTATGGGAGGGTGAAGTTCTACCCCAAGAAAATGAAAGTTAAAGACCTTTCATCTCCAACATGATCCATGGTTGTTCTGATTACATCATAAGCAAATATTTGTTGTTGATGCTGAAGGATATGATTGACCACAGGAAGAAATAAATGAGCAAATTGTTTGCTTTTGTTGCTGCGAGGGCTGTAAATGGTAAATTTCATAAAGTTTTCATTTTTAGTCTTTTTTATGTACCTTAGAGGAACATTTTAAAAAGTATTTGATACTCTTATTACCATAGGAGTGGAAAAACATGCTTGCTTTATGCTTGTTTTATTCCAATTAGAAAGACTGATTAATAACACACAAGACGATAAAAATAACCATTTTGGGGGGTTCAGGGGCTCTGTACATTATAAAATCAGTTAATTGAATACATTTTAAGGCTTACACCACTCAGCAGTTGTTGAGTAAAGTTTATGAGGCTTCTTGGCTTCTATAAACTTTATACAATCACACTGTTAAAAGCAAGAGCTGAAAGTACAAGTAGGAGCATTTTCAACAAAACAGTCTGTAATAACACATTTCTCTGTCCTCTTCATTCTGTAATTTTAGAGTAAATTGCCCACTTTGATTACTGTCTGTGTGTGCCTGTGATTCAGGTTTCCCAATTTAGTTCTCTTGTATGGGTTTTTTCATTGCGACTGCAATTAAGAGGACGCAAGCTCAGAAGAGATAAATGGAGGAACTTTCCATTCAGCGGCAGACATGCTCATTATTTGTGAGGAAATGTGTCTTTTTAGTGGAGGAACATGTTGTTTCCTGCTCTGACTGACCCCGTGCTGAACATGCTGCAGCGTTGTGAGAGTCCTCAAAGCAGCAGACAACATGTAGAGTTGTTGAGTGGATTTCCTATTTTCGGCTGCATTTTGTCCTGCTTTGAACAAACACTTCCAGAACAATAACAAGCTTTAGCAAAACCAATTGGGGTAATGGGAGTTGAGCTTTGTATATTTGTTACACAGCTTTTTTATTGTGCGCAGCAACCAAAAAAGTAAATAACTCTAATTTTGTGTGAAATTAAGTCTTTGTATTGTATTAAAATGTATTTTTTTTTATTAAATTGCTACATCCATGCTTGAATTATGCAAATCAGCTTATAGAATTCAGTTATGTAGGCTCCAAAAATCCTACTCTTTCACTCCCTGAAAAAAAGTGGGGAAAGCATGTTTAATCATCTTTTCAGTAAATGCTATTTAGCAGGACTGGGTGGAATAATTCTTCCTTATTTGGTATGAAAATTGCTGTTGAAGGAGTTTGGCAGCAGTTATTGTTCATTTACATTAATTAGCTTGTCTATGACAGTTTAAAATGAGCTCCTGTGCATGAATTAGCATGATTACTGGTTAAACAAAACCTGTTTGACATCATGTTTTTTTTATAAGTTACATGAACAAAGTAAGAGGGGGACTGTGATGTAGCTTTTTTATGAAGCACATGCACATATTTTACACACATAGACACACACACTGCAACAGACTGGCTCAGGAGATTACCCAGATATCCAAAATACTTCTGCTGTAGCAGGAACAAGCTTCAATAGACTTTTTCGACCGTGAAGGAGTTTGAAAATTGGCTTCAAACTGCACTGAGGGAACTATCTGAGTCGGTAGTGAAGCCATTTCCTTGAATATCTGTGGACTGTGCTGTGGACCTGAAGACAGTCAGTTTGTCTTCATTTCAAAAACTCTGGTAAGTTGCAACACCTAAAAAGTCTTTGTTCCAGCTGTTTTATAGCATTGTTTTACTGCTATGAGGCTGATTTCATGCTGCTAGAACAATGGGCTACAGTGAATGATCTCCCCATGGACACACATTTATGAGCTAGATGTATGACCCAGTGAAACCAAAGAACACAGGAATTAAACTGCAAATGTTGGTAGTTTTGAGGTTCATTTTTTTTGTCTAAGTCAAATTATCATTAAACCAACTGCACGCAGAATCCAAGAAATATCTCTGAAATCCATCTATCACTTCCAATGTTTCATTACCCCTTTCTCAGCTAAAAGGCTGAATTTGATTCTTGTCAGATTCATAAGCTGCTGGAGCCTAACAACCACATTTTAGGCCATTTATCTCTAATGAACACATTACCACGCAAAGATTTTTCTCTGCTTCCCTGCTCTTAAAAAATTAAAGTCCTCAAACTCAAATGTCATAAAGTCAGTTTTCTGCTAATGAGAAACTTTATAGTCTTTCAAAGTTTAAACCTCTTCCTTCTTTTTAACTTCTTGTTAAAAGTGAAGACCAGGTTTGTCCCAGAATTTCACAAGGCTGAAACAAGGAAAGAAATTGACTTTTTTTTTGTCTCACTCCCATTTCTTCATTTTGCTTCCTGAATAACTAACAAGAACCTTTTTAAGATCCAATGGTACAAAATGTAAATTTGTGTTAAAATCTTGATCAGGTGTGTGGGATATTATTCATACGGCAAGAATCCTGACTTGCAAATTTTTCTCACCCCATTGGAAGATTTCTGCTCTTGAAAAAATTTCAAGTACTTTTTGTTCTTTAATATCTGGAGTTGAGACATTTGTCTTGATTTTCCAAGTGAATTATCCTCACATTGAGTCTAGCCAAGGCTTTTTCAACTACAAATATGATAATATGATATAATATGTTACATGGAACAAATAAATGCCCATATGGATTTAAATTTTTAAGGGTTCTTACACATCCGGGGTTAAACATGTCCAGACTCTGATGTATTTTCTGCATTGATAAAGTTTATTGTATCCAGCATAAATCAAGAACAAGGCGGCTATCCCTGCATGTGTTTTTACCTCTATATTTTTGTACAGATCATGGAAATTTGCAACCACTGTGGTAACCCCTGGTACAGGCGTGGTTACACATTACCATGCAGCATTGTGGGTATTCCTTTTTTTATTTTTAAATGCTAAAACATCCTGGGTCACCAGCTGCTCGGCTTCGCAGACTGACTGTGATGTATCACCAGTATTACTGTGCCACTGTGTTTTCTGATGCACATAGCATCAGCTTTGACAGCTCATTTCTCTCCTAAACCCCACAAAAATGTCCCTTCTGCTCACAGAGGGAGAGGCACACACAGATTTTCAGATTCGCTGGGGGAATTTAGGGAATTCTCTGAGTGTGTGTGTCCAATATGCCGCATTAGTTTCAGGAGTTGGGTGCTGATATGTGGGTGGTAAATAGGACAGATGCTGCCTATCTGGGCACATCAATATCCTCCGTCTCTAACACATTGTGCGCTGTCCAAGAAAACAAGCAGCAGACACATATTAAAACCTGATGCAATCACAGAGAACCACAGAGGGCTGGAAACCGAAATGACAGATGGACAGGATAGCAATATATTGGCAGGAGAAAAAGGAACACAAGGGTCGTGCAATTGTTAGGAATGAAGCTGGGATGTGTCTGTTTGTCAATTAGGGGGACTCATTAAAGTTACCCCCGTCTGTCACTGCATTGTTTGTGTGTTTGCATGAGGGCAGTTTGGGATCAACATCAACACCCCCAGCATAACTAGTCAGTTGGTATATTGTCTAGTTTAAATTTACCTATTGAACAACAAGCACAGGAAGGAACTTCTCCCAGAATTTAAACAATCGTAAAATTGCAGAGTAGGCATGGAACATGGGGGTTTAAAGGTGGGGTCTGCAGGATTTTCCTAAAAAATAAAATGTCAAATTCTACATGAAATAATCCTGATAAGTTGTCATCTATGGACCTCTGTACACTTATGTCAGTGTTTGTGTCTGCCTCAACCCTCTCCTCTGCCTGTATGTTGATCTTTTGTTTGTCTTGGGACCTTTCTGGGTGGGGAGTAGGGGTGATGACCCCAGCGAATCATATCGCGCCCAGTGTGTACATGATCTTGCATGTTAATATTAGCGAGTGGGGGAAGCTGTACCAAGCAACGAAGATGGCAGTCATAGCAAGGAGAAAGGATGGTACAATATTTGCAGGATCCTTCATTTACCTGCAGGCATTCAGGAGGCTCTTGAGTCTCTAAGTGGAATTGCGACACACAGCTACGGCTATTAGCTACAATTGCAAGCAGTGGGCATGCGCTGCTGCTTGCCCCGAGCTGAGGATAGTTTGTTGCTCCCAGTGTGGATGTTGTGTTTACAAACATTAGTGAAATTTCATGCAGATCCTACCTTTAAGTGGGAAAAAAGGGAATGAACATAACAAGACTCAAGGGAAACACATTGGGATTCACATTCAACTTTAACCAGACTTAATTCTTAAGAAAATTAACACAGATAGATGACAGATAGATTTTTGTGGTGCTTAGAATACCAAAAAAGCAAAACAAAACAAAACAATAAACGAGATCCTGTCACTAATTCAGAGAGCTTATGAGTCAGCACATGGCACTGAAGTCGAAGAGAATTTATAAGCTTCACACACCTGCTCCCAATCAGTGGCAATCAGGCACACACACTCTCTCAGACACACACACACACACACACACACACACACACACACACNACTCCTAGTGATGAAGGTGGAGTCAGACAGCATGAGATTGGAAGATGGCAGGTAGAAATGAAGGTGTAAACTCTGACAAGAACAAAATGAAAAATTGGGAAAACATTTCAGGCAGAAAATACCATTGAGATGCTCATTATAATGTAAAATAGGGCTTTATGTCTGTCAGACTGTAAAGGGCTGAAGGGACTGCTGAGATGATGAATGGTGTCATGAGGACTGTTTATTTTTCATGATCGTACCCCCCTTACTTTGTCCCAGTCTGCCTGTCTGACTCACAGCTTGTCGGCTTCGCATCGAGGTCTTCGTGTGTCTCTTGTGGATGCTAATAAACATGTTGTAAATGTAACCAGGAGTTGAACATGTCCTCATGTCTTATCCCTGTGTCTTCCTTTCTATTTCTTGCTGCAAGGAGCTGAGATGGAAGGAACCTATGCAACTGAGGGACACTAAGTAGGGAATTGAGATTCGATGTCTGTCTGAATTCAAACTGTTTTGGCAGTTTGTGATAAATTATTATGGCTAACACTATCTATGTGGCAGCTGTTACAGGTACAAGTAATCACCAAGATAAAGTCAATCGACTCGTTTGTTATGCTGGAGAATGGATGCATAACAAGTCATGGACTCCTTAGGGGACATCAACAGTACTTTTTGGTGCCATTAGTAAACAAGCCCTAACACCTAGGTTATATCCTGAACATGTGAGGACATATTCAAGATATAACCTCTATTCTAAAAGTTAACCCTCTTTTCTGGGATTATCTGTCCTTAATGAACACAGATACCCAATAAATCCAGACAAATGTGCACTAGGTCAGAGCTTTAATGAGGGTCGACTTGATGTCTAGCGAAACATTGCTCTAGATTTGCAGCTTGGTGCAGAATCTATAAGAAGGTTCATGTTTCACCTGCACCTTCTCACTTCTTATAGATTGCATTTTTGATGAATACAATGCACCTTTTCAAGCTGCAACTTTTTCCACTTTCTCTTTGTTTCGACTTTAATGAGTTGTGTGCGTGCTTGAGTAATTTTAAATGGCCTTTTGCTGATGTAACGGGTTCAATTACTGTGTAAGGTGCCCAAACTGAATGCTAAAGACAGAGCTTATTCACAATGAAAGTGAGAAATACTTTGCAAGACGGAAAAATCAATGTGTGTCCTTTATATCCAGACCCTATCTTGCCTTATGCAGCATTTTCCAAAATGAAGCAATTGACTCAATGTTTGAAGCTGAAATCAAACCTGCATGACGGACCATTTTTTAAGTCCTCACAGAGCTTTGACCCACGCAGTCATTCAAGGTGGCATGGATTGGAATAGTCCTCAGAGGCACAAGCTTTAAGCAGAAGGGGGATCATGGGTACAGAAGGAGAAACTCAAGTAGGGCAGCAGCTGGCAGCAGGAGGAGCAGGATCCAAGCGGAATAAAGAGATCCTCTCTCGGGGCCTGGGGGGCAGGAGCAGAGCGAGGAGGGGATCAGGACTGACCGACTGCTGCTTTCACTGCTGCATGACTGGCAAAGGGTTGGGGCACGTGGACGGATACCTAAAGGACAATCAGAAGCATAATTTACCCTAATTTCATTTTTACTGCCTTCACTTATTATTCCCCTGATAACTTTAAGCTCTTTTCTGCTTCCCCAGACTCAAACTGATGAAAAGTCTGTGTTAGCCTGAGAGGGATTAGGAAAATTTAGTCATTGTTAGCATCCAATGAAACTGTGGTCTTTTATTTCTCTTTAACTTTACTGTGATCCATTAAACACTGGAGTCAATAAAAGTAGTTTGTGGATCATTTAGAGTTTCAATACCATTTTGAGGAGATAGTTCCTTTCTTTTACACGTCTACTTTGGAATCCAAAGCCAGCGAGACTATTTAACATTAAAAATAGTCTTTGTAATGATGTGCTTAGGACAAAAATGCCATTACATCAACTGAGGTGACAACAGTTTGAATGTGCACACAACATAAGAGAGAATGCATACAGTGGTCTTTAGGCAAGCTGAAGCAGTGAAAACATAGTTTGAAGTGCCCAAAACATGATCCGCAGTTCATCTGTTTCATTGTTTTTAATCCATGTGTTCATTTTATTCATTCCTAATCAGTCCAACCTGTGCTTGATTAGCCTCATTTTCTTGTTTTCTGTAGTGTTTGTTCCTTTTCTGGAATAACCATACAACCACAATATTTCACAAAGTATGACATCACTTTGTCTATATTCTAAATTTATAGTGTACAATTTTGTGAATTTTAGAAATTTGTGAATGAATGAGACTGGCTGCACAAGTATAAGATAGAGGCTCACTCATAGATATGGTCGTGGTCATAGTAGTGTAGAATAGTGGTCGTATTCAACCACTACTACTAAACTATCCAACAGCAGAGACCAACACGCAGCTATAAGTGACTACAAAATGTAAATATACTTGAAATATATTCAAGAACAAGTGTTAGTTCCCATGGCATCATGGGTATCTCAATGCTGAAAGGTGTATTCAGATATAGGTGCATTTCAAGAGGTATCTTTTTCAGGGACTTCCATGCTTGTCTCAGTAAGACAACACCAAGCCAGATTCTGCATGTGTAACAACAGTTTAACATGGTTCATAATGTCATAGGATACAGAGATGATGTGTAAAAGTGTGGTGTAAAAACATACTCAGCATATGCACTCAAGTCATTAGTAGGCAGTATGCAGTGTTTGGATATGTATCAGACTGTAGGGTGTCTTTTACTTCTCTTTGCCAGTTTCTGGATCTTCAGTATTTCCTTGTTAAAATTTGTATTTATAGCTGCTTCTCTAAGACACAAAGTCTACAAGCCTTTTATTTTTGGGCGTCTTTGATGCATTAAATCTTCCTTTTGTTTGCTCTTGACTCCTCACTCTGTATTCTAAAACTTTGGTGTGATAAAAGTAGGAAAGTAAAAGGACAAAGGAGTAAAAAGTCTCTAAATCCCTGGAGTAATCCCATTTCTTCTTGTAAATTCCAACTTCTCTCTTTGTAGTCAGATGGTGCAGGACGTCTTTCCACTAAAAGCAAATGGGGAGAACTGAAACAAACAAAAGCTGGTTTTTAATGCCAGTGTTTGGTGCTTGTATCCAGAAATATCTTGATTACCACATCCAACGCACTGTTTTTTTTGTTTTTCTTTACAAAAACTAAAAAAGAGAAAGAAAAATCAACACTCACATTGGGTGTCCTTGACAGTAAAAGTTCTATGCTACTCCAAAGAGACTTAAAAATACCCAAATTTGTAAGCATATGCCAGCATTTGTAGGCGCTGCCTCCAGCAAGAGCAACGTTTGACGACATATCACATTTTTCCTTTTTGTATTGGTAGAAGTACAGTGAGTTCCTCTGGTTTGCTGATATAATAAAAATATCCTTTTAATGTTGTTGCAACACAAAAAAGCATAGATTCATGTTGCTTATCAAGAAAAGGTTTTTTTTATGAATCACACAATGAAAAGTTGATCACACAAGTCATCTTATGACACCATACAGAGCAGGTCTAGATCATGACTTTTTTAATAGGATTCATGGCATCTACGCTACACATGGCATTAAATAAACCATGGGAACGTATTTGCTGGGTTGTGAAATTGGCATAAGCTTTCTCCTTTTTAGTTCAGTAAGGATATGGGATGTATATAACTTTCCAAATCCTCCCTCACTGGGTGATAACGATGATTGGCTATTACTTAAGCTCAACAGTTGCCTGATCATTTATCTTTTGGCATCAAATGCTTCTCATTATTATCACTGCATCCGTTACTTTCACTTCAGAGCTTGAGCTGGTGTCCTTTTTATAAAATCAGAGATGTGGCGTCACGACTGCCAACAGGGCTGTCTATTATTCAGCAGCATCCAACATCAATTCCTGGAACATATTCAGAATGGGGACTGATTTCCTCCCAGGAAACCATAAAATATGATTTCCCATATCTATTTTTTTTCCTGTACCGCTCTAGCTGCTGCAGAACATGATTGAGCTTTTAAGGAGCCGGAGGATAAACAAGAGATTTCACAAAGACATCGCCAATGTGCTTTAATGCACAGAGAGAGGATTCACCGGAGGGGGATTTGTCATGGATCCTGAGATTAGGACTACGTGCCAAAACAAATGTCTTTTTAATACTATATGGGGATATGTTAATAGCATTATGAAATCCAAAACAAACAACTTTGAAGCTTTGTCTTAAAATCAATATAGCTGCCATTGTAAGACCTCGGTCTGACACTAAATTAAATTTGGAAATTTAATGTTAAGGTTTTTTCCCAGCAAATTCTTAAGGTCATGAAGTACCTCAAGTTTTCTTCGCTGGCAACATTTCTTGATCAATTCAGTATCTTTTTCTTCTCCTCCAAAGTTTAGATGTCTTCATACTCTTCAAACAGATTTATGAAGCAAGAATAACATATTTGGTTGTGACTATGGGAGGGTGAAGTTCCACCCCAAGAAAATGAAAGTTAAAGACCTTTCATCTCCAACATGATCCATGGTTGTTCTGATTACATCATGAGCAAATATTTGTTGTTGATGCTGAAGGATATGATTGACCACAGGAAGAAATAAATGAGCAAATTGTTTGCTTTTGTTGCTACGAGGGCTGTAAATGGTAAATTTCATAAAGTTTTCATTTTTAGTCTTTTTTATGTACCTTAGAGGAACATTTTAAAAAGTATTTGATACTCTTATTACCATAGGAGTGGAAAAACATGCTTGCTTTATGCTTGTTTTATTCCAATTAGAAAGACTGATTAATAACACACAAGACAATAAATATAACCATTTTGGGGGGTTCAGGGGCTCTGTACATTCTAAAATCAGTTAATTGAATACATTTTAAGGCTTACACCACTCAGCAGTTGTTGAGTAAAGTTTATGAGGCTTCTTGGCTTCTATAAACTTTATACAATCACACTGTTAAAAGCAAGAGCTGAAAGTACAAGTAGGAGCATTCTCAACAAAACAGTCTGTAATAACACATTTCTCTGTCCTCTTTATTCTGTAATTTTAGAGTAAATTGCCCACTTTGATTACTGTCTGTGTGTGCCTGTGATTCAGGTTTCCCAATTTAGTTCTCTTGTATGGGTTTTTTCATTGCGACTGCAATTAAGAGGACGCAAGCTCAGAAGAGATAAATGGAGGAACTTTCCATTCAGCGGCAGACATGCTCATTATTTGTGAGGAAATGTGTCTTTTTAGTGGAGGAACATGTTGTTTCCTGCTCTGACTGACCCCGTGCTGAACATGCTGCAGCGCTGTGAGAGTCCTCAAAGCAGCAGACAACATGTAGAGTTGTTGAGTGGATTTCCTATTTTCGGCTGCATTTTGTCCTGCTTTGAACAAACACTTCCAGAACAATAACAAGCTTTAGCAAAACCAATCGGGGTAATGGGAGTTGAGCTTTGTATATTTGTTACACAGCTTTTTTATTGTGCGCAGCAACCAAAAAAGTAAATAACTCTAATTTTGTGTGAAATTAAGTCTTTGTATTGTATTAAAATGTATTTTTTTTTCATTAAATTGCTACATCCATGCTTGAATTATGCAAATCAGCTTATAGAATTCAGTTATGTAGGCTCCAAAAATCCTACTCTTTCACTCCCTGGAAAAAAGTGGGGAAAGCATGTTTAATCATCTTTTCAGTAAATGCTATTTAGCAGGACTGGGTGGAATAATTCTTCCTTATTTGGTATGAAAATTGCTGTTGAAGGAGTTTGGCAGCAGTTATTGTTCATTTACATTAATTAGCTTGTCTATGACAGTTTAAAATGAGCTCCTGTGCATGAATTAGCATGATTACTGGTTAAACAAAACCTGTTTGACATCATGTTTTTTTTATAAGTTACATGAACAAAGTAAGAGGGGGACTGTGATGTAGCTTTTTTATGAAGCACATGCACATATTTTACACACATAGACACACACACTGCTACAGACTGGCTCAGGAGATTACCCAGATATCCAAAATACTTCTGCTGTAGCAGGAACAAGCTTCAATAGACTTTTTCGACCGTGAAGGAGTTTGAAAATTGGCTTCAAACTGCACTGAGGGAACTATCTGAGTCGGTAGTGAAGCCATTTCCTTGAATATCTGTGGACTGTGCTGTGGACCTGAAGACAGTCAGTTTGTCTTCATTTCAAAAACTCTGGGAAGTTGCAACACCTAAAAAGTCTTTGTTCCAGCTGTTTTATAGCATTGTTTTACTGCTATGAGGCTGATTTCATGCTGCTAGAACAATGGGCTACAGTGAACGATCTCCCCATGGACACACATTTATGAGCTAGATGTATGACCCAGTGAAACCAAAGAACACAGGAATTAAACTGCAAATGTTGGTAGTTTTGAGGTTCCTTTTTTTTGTCTAAGTCAAATTATCATTAAACCAACTGCACGCAGAATCCAAGAAATATCTCTGAAATCCATCTATCACTTCCAATGTTTCATTACCCCTTTCTCAGCTAAAAGGCTGAATTTGATTCTTGTCAGATTCATAAGTTGCTGGAGCCTAACAACCTCATTTTAGGCCATTTATCTCTAATGAACACATTACCACGCAAAGATTTTTCTCTGCTTCCCTGCTCTTAAAAAATTAAAGTCCTCTAGCTCAAATGTCATAAAGTCAGTTTTCTGCTAATGAGAAACTTTATAGTCTTTCAAAGTTTAAACCTCTTCCTTCTTTTTAACTTCTTGTTAAAAGTGAAGACCAGGTTTGTCCCAGAATTTCACAAGGCTGACACAAGGAAAGGAATTGGCTTTTTTTTGTCTCACTCCCATTTCTTCATTTTGCTTCCTGAATAACTACCAAGAACCTTTTTAAGATCCAATGGTACAAAATGTAAATTTGTGTTAAAACCTTGATCAGGTGTGTGGGATATTATTCATACAGCAAGAATCCTGACTTGCAAATTTTTCTCACCCCATTGGAAGATTTCTGCTCTTGAAAAAATTTCAAGTACTTTTTGTTCTTTAATATCTGGAGTTGAGACATTTTTCTTGATTTTCCAAGTGAATTATCCTCACATTGAGTCTAGCCAAGGCTTTTTCAACTACAAATATGATAATATGATATAATATGTTACATGGAACAAATAAATGCCCATATGGATTTAAATTTTTAAGGGTTCTTACACATCCGGGGTTAAACATGTCCAGACTCTGATGTATTTTCTGCATTGATAAAGTTTATTGTATCCAGCATAAATCAGGAACAAGGCGGCTATCCCTGCATGTGTTTTTACCTCTATATTTTTGTACAGATCATGGAAATTTGCAACCACTGTGGTAACCCCTGGTACAGGCGTGGTTACACATTACCATGCAGCATTGTGGGTATTCCTTTTTTTATTTTTAAATGCTAAAACATCCTGGGTCACCAGCTGCTCGGCTTCGCAGACTGACTGTGATATATCACCAGTATTACTGTGCCACTGTGTTTTCTGATGCACATAGCATCAGCTTTGACAGCTCATTTCTCTCCTAAACCCCACAAAAATGTCCCTTCTGCTCACAGAGGGAGAGGCACACACAGATTTTCAGATTCACTGGGGGAATTTAGGGAATTCTCTGAGTGTGTGTGTCCAATATGCCGCATTAGTTTCAGGAGTTGGGTGCTGATATGTGGGTGGTAAATGGGACAGATGCTGCCTATCTGGGCACATTCAATATCCTCCGTCTCTAACACATTGTGCGCTGTCCAAGAAAACAAGCAGCAGACACATATTAAAACCTGATGCAATCACAGAGAACCACAGAGGGCTGGAAACCGAAATGACAGATGGACAGGATAGCAATATATTGGCAGGAGAAAAAGGAACACAAGGGTCGTGCAATTGTTAGGAATGAAGCTGGGATGTGTCTGTTTGTCAATTAGGGGGACTCATTAAAGTTACCCCCGTCTGTCACTGCATTGTTTGTGTGTTTGCATGAGGGCAGTTTGGGATCAACATCAACACCCCCAGCATAACTAGTCAGTTGGTATATTGTCTAGTTTAAATTTACCTATTGAACAACAAGCACAGGAAGGAACTTCTCCCAGAATTGAAACAATCGTAAAATTGCAGAGTAGGCATGGAACATGGGGGTTTAAAGGTGGGGTCTGCAGGATTTTCCTAAAAAATAAAATGTCAAATTCTACATGAAATAATCCTGATAAGTTGTCATCTATGGACCTCTGTACACTTATGTCAGTGTTTGTGTCTGCCTCAACCCTCTCCTCTGCCTGTATGTTGATCTTTTGTTTGTCTTGGGACCTTTCTGGGTGGGGAGTAGGGGTGATGACCCCAGCGAATCATATCGCGCCCAGTGTGTACATGATCTTGCATGTTAATATTAGCGAGTGGGGGAAGCTGTACCAAGCAACGAAGATGGCAGTCATAGCAAGGAGAAAGGATGGTACAATATTTGCAGGATCCTTCATTTACCTGCAGGCATTCAGGAGGCTCTTGAGTCTCTTAGTGGAATTGCGACACACAGCTACGGCTATTAGCTACAATTGCAAGCAGTGGGCATGCGCTGCTGCTTGCACCGAGCTGAGGATAGTTTGTTGCTCCCAGTGTGGATGTTGTGTTTACAAACATTAGTGAAATTTCATGCAGATCCTACCTTTAAGAGGGAAAAAAGGGAATGAACATAACAAGACTCAAGTGAAACACATTGGGATTCACATTCAACTTTAACCAGACTTAATTCTTAAGAAAATTAACACAGATAGATGACAGATAGATTTTTGTAGTGCTTAGAATACCAAAAAAGCAAAACAAAACAAAACAATAAACGAGATCCTGTCACTAATTCAGAGAGCTTATGAGTCAGCACATGGCACTGAAGTCGAAGAGAATTTATAAGCTTCACACACCTGCTCCCAATCAGTGGCAATCAGGCACACACACTCTCTCAGACACACACACACACACACACACACACACACACACACACACACCCACACACACCCACACACACCAGCTCTGCTCTGATGATACTGAACATTTCTATGCCTCTCATCGTTCTCCTAACCTAAAGTTTCAGAAACATGCACATTTACATTTGTTCTGTCATCATCAGACAAACTAAAAATCTGACCTCAGAGTGACACTACAACAACAGATGTTTCTCCTTACATATCATATTTTAAATTATTTTTCAGATTACCTCTGAAGTTAAGGAAGTATAACAAGAATCTTTTTAATATTGCAGAACAGTTTTTTTTTCTTTCCATGCCATTCTGTCAGCAGTTTTAGCCTTTGCCATCAAAAATTACTTTCCCTTTTCATTCCAGTGCCTCGGCTCATCAGCCCATCATCACTATCTCCTCTTAGATGAAAGAAGCCAACAGACCCAGCTTCAACCCCAATCACTCATACAAAAACAGCCCACACTTCTCATTTTATCTTTTAAATTTCCTCTCCTCTCTCTTTTGTCTCCATTCCTACTGGCAATCAGAGCCTAACATCATCTCTGCCCTCAAATTATAGGACTAAATCAGGAGCATTTTCCTGGTGAACTCTAGGGTGGATCTCTTGTTTTTTTCAAGTGCCAGACAAATGGATATCCCCTTCTAGTCATCACCACGGTAAAACACTACTGATTCCATTTTACATCTGTGCAGAGAGCATCAGTTTCTTTTATTTTTTCTCTTCAGTGCATTGTGTGGATAAAAAAAGCATATGATATTCGTTCCTCTTTTGTAAAATGAGATCTATTTGTATCTCCTGTCTTTTGTCCAGTTTTGCCTGCAGGTTTCTTGTCTCTTCATGTCCTCCATCTGTCTCTAACAGAGGGATCTTTTGGAGCACATGTTCAGCCTCATAACCAAAGCTGTGGCCAATGATTCTTGCTCACAATTCAAAGTTTACACCCATTTCTGCGTAATTTCCTCTGCGCAAATGACACAACTCAATCTCTTTTATTGACTTCGCTTTAAAATGTTTTTAGAACTCCCCATGAAAAACTTTTTTGTGAGTCAGCGAGGAGTGTGTGTGCAGCTTGCCTGAGGCGGTTGCTTTCCCTGCTGATTCAGATAACTAGCGACTATGAATCACCTCTTAAAAGTAAAACCTCGGTTGGAACTTCAAATTAAGAGTCCTAATGGTCCCTGAACAGGTACAACACAAACCGAAAGGTGTTTTGAAGAAATAGGAAAAAATGCAACTGCAAAGTTCTACTTTTGATGCCAAATATTGATTTTGCTATCAACTCCCTGTCTAAGAGGATAGCTTAACATGGAGTTACATAGAGCTACAGAAGTAATCCAGATTAAATTGGGAATTAATAAGTTCATTAAATAGAAAATAGAGGGCCAAGAGAGTCAAAACTCACAGGTCAAAAGTTTTAAATGAAGTGTCATGGTGTAACCACAAGTGAAGAATAAATTAGACAAGAAGAAACAATCCCAAAATGCAGGTCAGATCACAAGATTCATTTACCTTCGAAAGTACCAGAGAGAGAAAATGTCATTCAGAGCCTCTGCGAGTACTGCTCATATGGCAAGGAATCCCAGAATGCTTTGCTCCTTGGCTAACTGAAGCCTTTTTTTTCCCAATCCTTTGAGTTCCACTACCACAGGATGTTTCTTTCACCGTGGTTGTTTGAGAAATGAGAAGTTACTCATTGCATCAGCTGGGGTTGAATAACTTGTTGCCGGCTGAAAAATAATCGCCCATGCAGCCATTATCCAGTTTGAGGCTTGTACGTAATTGCTCAGTTAAATCCAAGTCTTTTTTACTTATAGTTATATAGAGTACTTATATGTGCTATACCTTGTTTAATTTGTCTATTGAAAAGGACAATGCGATGGGTGCATCAGAATTAGCCAAAAGCTGCATTCAATATGTAGCCCCTTGTCACTGGATATTAGATTGTGGGTAATTAGCTACCAAATTAGGAAGAAGAGGGATAAAGTCTGATATGGATTTATGAAAAGGGGAATGTGAGAACAGAGAGCCTAGTTTAAAAAAAAATCGTAGAAAAGGAAGGCCGAGTATGACATCAATTTTCAAAAGAACACAGAAGTATTCAAAGTAAGTGTCACCTGAACCTTATTTGAGGTAACAACATTAAAACATCTCAAATTATTTGTAAAGAAATAACTTGTAAATGAATGACTTGTCTGATGACTCAGACTGTAGTGGGGAAGCTATCACACTCTGCCTGGAAACTCTCCCTCCCTCCCTCTTCTGCATCAGAACCAGAGACTGAATTAATTTCAATTCATGCAACATCTTAATCCATTCCGAAATGAGTCACGCTCACTCTTGTTTTTTAATTAATTTATTTATTTCTACTTTAAGTGCAGCCCTGATTAATGACCAGCTTCACAACCCACAGCAGCTCACTGTTGTTCTCCTTCTGTGAGAATATGAGAGCTACAACTACTTAGGGAAATTCATTCATCGTACCACGCTGCCTGCAGGATATTTTCAGCACTGCCACACAAGGCTGTTTATTAAATGAAGCACGGGGCTTCAGAGGATTGTTACGTAAGAGCTTGTAGCTCTGGAGCTCTTGTTTACATGCCCCTGGTTATAAGAACTTTAGCATCTCATAGTGGTCTGACCGTGGCATTGTTTGGTAAAAACATCTTACAAGTGCTACTTTCTGGTCCCTGAAGCTGACAATGGAGAATTAGACTGGAATACTATTGTATGACCTCACACACAAACAAAACAAATGCTCTAACCCTGAATTGTGCACTGAATGTAGGAGGATGTAGCTCCTATAGGATATCTCTATGGGAAAACAGTTTCCTGCATATATCAGTAGGCCGTGATAGTGGACACAGCTTCCCACTAGACCTCTTCTCTGCCACGTTCTACTTGGCCAGTATCAGTAACAATGTTTTCCTGAGTTTGTAGGAGTTTGTGTTTGTGCAATCTTGTGTAATCTACATGCAAACTTGTGGCACCAAAAACATCACACAACCATGATTTGATGTCTGTTTTCCTTGCTTTGATCTGTCCTAGGTCACTCAAAGGCAATAAACTCCTGTGTGCTTCAAGTGGTAACCTCTGGTCTTAAAATATGAAAACAATGTAGAAGTGTTAAAACACTGCAGTTCATCAAGCATCCACTTGGGGCCAGCTGCAGAAGCACCTGAAACCACATACACACTCATTCAAATGACCGAGCTTTACAGTGACAATAAATGTTGTTTACAGCCTGGCTCAAGAAAACATTTTTGGAATAAAAAGTTTATTTTCCTATTTGGCGCACACTTTAAAGTTATACCCAATTCTTTTACAACCCGTTATTTTTGAAGATATTAAACAATCTGCCTAATTCAGGGCATGACTGTCCTGACTGATAAGTGGGCGCATAGTGTTGAGTCTATGCCTCTATGTCCAGTCTCAAATCCACCACCTTACACCATTCCAGGCCAGTGAAAGGTAGGTTGTGCTTAAATTTCTAATGGAGCTCTCACTGATTACAGGCTCCAAAACTTTAGAAACAAATGAGTCAAAGAGACCATGTCCATGTATTATGTAATCAGTGGTCATTCTGCTCTTTACATTTTCATCTGTCACTAACTCCTGATGGTTTTATTTAATTTTAAGCTCCTGTGACGATTTTTACAATTGTACTGATTCTGGCATCCATGGAGTTGCTGCTTGCTTTGTATTTGTAGCTCATAAATAGATATTATTGTTAATCCTAGTCTGTTTCTTCCAAACAGCTAAAAACTCAACACGGGGACTTTAAAATACATGAAAATACTCCCTTTAAATGTTATTGCAGTCAGCTTGAAGTGCGTGCAACTTGTGTTGTACACTAATCTTATTTTTGTAGGAGCTAGGGCTGGCTTTGATGTCTACATGGAGGTTCTGTTTGTCCTTGTCAGAATGAGCAGAGGAACAGAAAGAGAGAGAAACTTGGTGTCAAAACCGATCATCCTTTCCAATCATAGCACAATGCAAAAACCCATCGGCTACATGAGTCTGTCCATGACTGTGTAAAAGCGATAGCATCTTCTGCCACAAGCTTACGCTTCCTTACCTTTCAGTCTGTCTTGTCAGCTGAGGATCTTTTTTTTTTCTGAAGTGCAGCTGTTGAAGTCTGGGGAATATCTGGCTGGGCCGAGGGTGACAAGCTAGCTGTGATGCGGACATGACAGAGCAGTGTAAGTGTTGAAGATGCAGAGCCACCCTTCACAGCAGGCGGAGGAGACAAACTGTGAGTGTGAGTGTCAGGGCTGAAACCTGACAGCTGAGTTCAGAGACTGGACCTCAATGCACAATGATAAGCTGTAACAGGGAGCTGTGTAGTCGTCTTAAATATAGATTCTTTAGTGCTTAATTTTTTTTTCTTCTGTCAGATGGGAATATGTCGTAAAAACAAAACTGTTCATGTTTGGTGATGTTGTGTGGAAGAGAGTTTGCTGAGCAAAACAATTGAAGGATGAGCACTGCTGCAGGAAGTTTTATTTTAAGCCTTAAAATTTGAAATACAATTCCCCATAAAACCTTAGTGCGTAACAGATCATCTAGGAAAAGACAGTCAAGCCTAAAATGGATTATGTCTGTTTGTTTTTACCTGACAACAACTATAAAAATGATGTGATTGCCTTTCAAAATGTACATGCCAGGCATTGGTCCAGAGAAGTAAAAAGTACCCATAAATCTGGAGTTGTTATTTGCTGTGAAATAATTTTTTTTCCCCCTGACACCGTTCTGTATCGAAACCACGTTTTCACTTCCTGGTGACTAAAACTGCAAATGCCAAAGCCACCAGGCCAAAAAGTAAAAGGCTTGAATATTTGTGCAATATTCCTGAAGGAAGCAATGATAAAGTTCATGTTTGACTGCATTTGCTCATGCATGAGGATTTATTTTGTCCACTGAAACACAGACCCAAACATTTCCAATTTTCTACCAATGAAACTGCCAAAAAATAACAGCAGACTTATGAAACAATGACACTGTGCCGTCCAAAATGACATGTTATCATCCAGGCAATGCGACAGTATTATGTCTGCTATAGACAAAGGGAAACAAGAGTAGGAGAGTCTGATGAGAAAGTGAGAGAAACTGTGGAGTTATAGTGAGTCCAGGGGTCGAATAACATGATTGAAAGTAGAGTAGAATGAGAGCTTCCAGGATAAGAAAGGACGTGAAGGTCGTGGGATCAAGAATCAGGTTCATGCCAGGCTGCCGAAGGCCAGGTTAGATCACAAACTGCTCCATTACTTGAGCAATCTGTGGAAATAAGACCAGGAGAAGTGCTTGAAATAAGAACAGTGAGAAGGATGATGGATGGATGAAATAAGAGACCTCATATGATCCAGTTTGGTGCAGAATGAAAGTGCAAAACAGGAGTTTAGAAAGAGGGGGAAATGATGCAACAGTACATCCTGGAAATGACATTTATGTGCAGCCACACTCAGGCACTGACAACTGACAGGAAAAATACAGGAAGCAGCAAAAGTATGAAGAAGGGATTCAGAGGTGGACTACACAGCCTCTATTTCACTCAGACAGTTTGATATTTCACTTCCTCTGTGGTGTTGTACTTGCAGAGTTTTCTTTTTTCACTCTGTTTTAAATAATAAAACACCCGCTGCTGCTTTTATGTAACAGAGACATTAAAGTCATTATGATGTATTTAACAGATCTAAGTGCATTCAAATAGAGCTGAAACTGGCTAATCAAGCCACTTAAGTCTCTGTAGGGAAGCTGCAGGTTAACACAAATTATCGTTTAGAGTCTGATGACAAAAAGTTTAATTTATTCAGATGAAGGAAAGTTAAGTGAGAGAAAGTACAGCATTCCTTTAGCAAATATAGCAGAGAGATAGAGATAAGTGCTTTTCACCTCAGCTCATAACAAGAACAAGACGCAGGCTTGTAACAGGATTCACGTAAAACTAATGGATGTAGTCAAACCAGAGAGAAACACAGCGGCAGAAAGTTAAACTAAACTAGAGATACAGGGTGTAAGAGAGTAAAAGTATCCAAACAAAACAGGAAACACCTGAAAACACTTTTTAGACACAAACTCTTTCATGACATATAGGAAACAAAATAAATCCACAAACAATGGATACAGGAAAACAAAACAGAACAGAAAGAGCAAAACATGACAGCCTTAGTCTGTTTCTCTTTAAAGCTCCTTTAAGGACTTTTTGCCGATCATGCAACAGGGTGAAATTAACTGTGATGCTAATATGTGATCATATATAAGACCATCACTGGACCGTTTCTATCATTTTTATTGCCTATAGCTGCTGGGGGGAGGTTAAACCACTGATTACAAGCTAACAATGCTACTCAAAGAGTCACCTATAGGAGCTTTAAAAAGACTTTGCTCAAGAGAAACAAAACAGAAGTCAAATGCCACAATAAAATTTATGCAAAATGGCCTTGATCCAAAAGAGCACTTTTTAAATTAATTTATGTTTTTTTTTCTAAACAGCATTTTGTACTCGCTGGCCTCTGTATCATTCACTCACACTGTAAAGCAGCATCAGTGCATCAACTGGCACCTGAAAAAAAATTGACAATGCTATCAAATCTATGTAGGTTTGATTGACAGAAAACATTATTACAACAGAAACAGTTCACTTGTTCAGTTTCTTCTCAAGGAGTCTCTAAAGTTAAAAAGAGAAGTTAAATGAGGATAAATCATCATTGAATAGAAGGATTGCGTACAGTCTGACACTTAAAGGGAGTTATGTCATCCTTACAGAAAAAAATTTTTTTTTTTTTAAATGTCTGCAAATTTATGGTATTCAGTAAAAACAGATTGATCCATTTACGGGAAACGTGGGGCAGAGTTTTTAAAGAATGGGCGTGCTGTGACTTTGCTTTTCTGTCACTGTGAGCTGTAGGCTATTATCTGTCCAAAGATGCATCAGTCTGCTGGAAATGTGACATAAAATTACCCACAATCCCCTCTTGCCCTCCCATCAATTTGGCAGCTCCACAGCCCCCCAGAGTTAGAGAATAATTTAGGCTGGGATTTCAAGAGAAATTCTGTGTGTGCATCTGCATGTGAATGTGTGTGTGTGTGTGTGTGTGTGTGTTGGAAGGAATGAGAAAGAGATAGCTTGTATTCTGAGGCTGAGAGATTGACATTTACTGTAATGGAAGTTTCTGCGTGAAGATAAAGACAGATACGTTGAGGCCAACAGAAAAAAAAAATCCTCTTGTTACTACTCATTGGCAAATCATCAAAGAGAATTTTTAGTGAAAGTGATCTGACAGTGAAGGTAAACCTGTCTAGTGCCTCATTAACTAATGCATGACCTTGAAATGTGGACGCTTTCTTAACTCTGTTAGACAGCTCATGGTATCGCATCTACCTACTTTGCGAGGCCAATTTGCCTTTGGGTATTGCTTCTAGGCTGTGCAACCATCTCGACATACCATCCAAATACTGAAGCCTCTGTACCTCTGCCAACAGCCCTTACAAATGTCTTATGAGACTTGACGTAACCAAAATATTCCTGAAGTAGGTTTTGAACACCTGGCCTACTCCCTAGACTAAAGTCCAACCTCATCTCCTCTCCATCTGTCAGAGTGTGGGGCCCAGATGTGCTGACGAGGAACAGGACATGAAGGTAAAGAAGGGAGAAAAAATACAGGGCATTAAACATGTATGCATGTATACAAGATGAACCCCTCATATTTACATTTGCAAGAGTCAGCAGGAGTGAACACACTAATATAAGATTCAGATACAACTTCAGAAGTCCACTTGACCAAAACAACCCTCAAACGCTGTTGAGCTGAGACGCTGCTGTGTTCAAGGAAACACATTTTATAACCGGAAACGTTTTCACTTCACTGCTTTCAGAACTGTCAACAACTGGATAATCAATTAAGTTCCAGTGAAACACATACCCATATTTACATCAAAATAGCATCTTGGCTTCACATTAGCCATAACTTAAAATGAAATTAGCTACATTTATAAATTCTACTTCTCTATAGAACAGGTTTGAATGTTTAATTGTATGTGTGGCTTTTCAGTGGATGCTGCCACTGTTGTGTGATGTAAGATGAAGCAATCTCTGTGAACGCATGCACATTTTTCTCCTAGAGATGTCAGAATATGGTCAGTTTTGAGTCCAAAAATATCAAGATTACTGCAGAAATGTCATACTGAAGCAAAAAATTGGGATTCACAAACAAATGGTGACCTCATCAAGTTTTGATATTTTTTTTTATTGCTAGTTCCTAGCTGAGCTGTTATCAATAGGAATTATTGTAACCTTGATTGAAAGAGCGTGGAAAAAAATGACAACATTTTAGAGACTGGTCATTATATCATTTGATCATGAAAGTATGTGCTTACATAGTTTAAGAAAACAAAACTTCAGAAAAAGTAGCTTTTGTCCTTGTCTTAATGATTTTTTTGGCAGTCATGTAGTTCAAGTAGAACATAAATTTCCCTGTAAATACAATTTTTATGCCCCTCTCAGAGCTGACAAAAAGATGGGCAAAAAGCAATCTTCTCTGATAGGCCTGCATTCATTATCTGCTGTCACTAGTGATTTATGAGTCTGGTGGTGTGTGGTAGTGGCAGCCATATGTCTGCTTATCCCTACACACATGCGTGCATGCTCGGCTGTCCTATTAATGTTGCTCGGATTCATCATCAGAAGACACAATAAACACAATGAATGAACTTTTAATGATATCGACGGGAACAGAACTATCCTCCTTTCAGCTTCCCGCTCTGCTACACAAGAATTACAGACTAAAGATTTGTGAGAAAAAAAGCTCAGTGAAGCGATTTTGGTCCGCACTGAAGGATGCCAAACAAGAACAGAGAAATCACAAATTGTCCATCAGCCAGTGTGTTGTTAGGTTGAAAGAGAAAATCACATTAGGCTCGAAGATGTCCATTAGCTGGTGGTAATCTAAATTTGCTGTCCATTGTACTAAGCAGCTCATTATCCGGTTAGCACCCTAATACCGTGTAAATGATAAGATGCACATCATCAGCTTTCAGCACAGTGAATACTTCGGCTTCTGAATATTTCAAACATTAGCATAAAACAGTTCTGAATCCACAGAGTAAATTGTCATCTTGACAGGGTGGTCAGCGAATTCCTTGCTTTTAAATATTTGATGAAATTAAGAGAGCTCTGACAGCTTTTTCTTGTCAGTAAGTCCTCCATGTGACCAGAATTGTGAAAAGAGGGCAGTGGTAGTCTAGTCCATCTGTGCTTGTTTGTCCCTCGCTCTGGACTTAATGTTATCTGTTCTAGCTGCGAGTCCGTGACAAATAGTGTGTGTGAGGGTGACGAGGGTGACAAAGCACATTAGAGTCACCTCGAGTCTCTCCTTTCCCATTAGGCCTGCTGGGTCCCTTTGATCATGGGCAGCTCGGACATCGAGGGACAACAGATGAGATCAGAGCAGCCGTGTTTGATATTGTTCTCTGGAGTGGGGAGAAGTCCTGTCTGAGGTTAGTAAGCAGACAAGAGTGTGTGGGAACAGTATTTGTTTTAAATCTTAACTTTTCTCAGAGTGTTGGAAGAGGGGTGCCTAGAGAATTAAATGACTGAACTCCACTGACAAGGGCATGGCCATACTTTTTATGAGTGAGTGTGCCAGACGAGGGCACCAACTTTTGCAGAGGTGACACTTGTGTTAGAATATGAGAATATGTACAATTGATGAACTAAACCAAACTGAACTGACTAAATTTCTGTCTTCATTTATCACCTCTCCTCTAACAACTGGTGTTCACTGATACAATTCTAGTATTGGATACTTAAATCATCTCAAGCAAAGTATCACCAATGTCATTACAATTATAAATTCAACTGTGCTAATGCAAGTTCATCAACAGTAGAGAGCATGTATTCATTTGTGTTTTTGAAACATTGGTAATGCTATAGAGCACATTATATAAATAAAAATGGTTGTCCAACATAAAACGTTTATTTTTCCTATGTATGGAAACTTATGGCCCACCCTGTAGACTCAAGAAATCAAATCAGATATGAGTTACAAAGGTTAGATCCAGAAGGCAGATATGCTTAACTCCGATGGTTGTTGCATTTTTGCTGTGCAGAGCTAAAATACCACAAAAGTAGATGAAAGTAGCAGTTTTGAGGTTTTTCACACTCGCAAACAACTCTGACGACAACTTCTTATCAGTTATAGGTATCAGACAATACAAAAGCTTGAGGTATCAGTACTGGTATCAGGACTTAAAAAGTTGGGTTGGAGCATTCTTGGTTAATGCAGCAATAATGTCATATTCCTGTATTTTTTAAATCTATTCACTCTAAGAAATAACACATCAGTGAGAGGATATTTGTCCAAACTACAAACAAATCAAAATGTGACAAATTGAATTGCGGCCTGTTTCAACACAGCCCAAATAGTTGGAATTAAAACAATTTACAGTTCTGGTGAAGTAAATTTGCAAAAACAGTCAAGAGCTTAAAGGTAGGTTCTGCAAGATTTTTTTGTTACTGTTTATGAGCATAACATCCTACCTGGGCTCCTTCCCCGTGGCTTAGTGCCAGTGGCAGCGTATGCCGACTGCCTCCGAGGAACACAGAACCTGAGGAGAAGAGAGCGCAGCTTTCCATCTTTTGATGAGTGGGATGCAAAGTGGGAAGCAGCAGGAAGGGGCAGGTTAGAGTGCTGTGTATTTTGCTATTTGCCTGTTGGATGAGTCAATACCTGAACTTATGCTGTGCTTCAATATGAGCTTAATGTGCTGTCTTTCTTCTATGTCTAGTTTATCTATGCCGTTGGTACACCTCAGCCCCCCCCATCACTGCCCAGTCCTCACAGTTTCATCAGCTTCATTAGCTTCATCAGCTCATCAGCCTCAGACAACATCATCAGCCAACTTCCCATCACTAAACAATTTTCGCAGTTCGATCGGCTTCATCATCTCCACCACTGGAGTCTAGACTCTTCAGGGGGGATGGATTTCTCTGCAGCTCAGGGCAGACGCCCTTCGATCACTCTGTAGACTCCCTGTTGAGTTCAGAGACTCTGAAACAATTCAATTTCACCATCTCTGCGAATAGAAGTTTATCTTCACTTCATTAATTTGTCCCCTCTGATTGAAACACTTTCTGTCAAACTATGATTGGCCTTTTTTGAATTTTAAAAATATTGCATTTCAATACAATGTGGAATTTTATGATGTAATACTTTGAAAATGCTGTGTTTTGACCTCCTTTGCCATGGTGCATGCATTCTCAGTATTGAGCACGTTCCTTCTCTAGACACAAATTCAAAGAACGCTGATTGAAAAAGTATCTTCATCAGGAAACACATTTCACATGGAAAGGCATCCCTGCACAATCATGCTAAAGTGACTGACATTTTCCAGTGGATAATTTAGTGCTCATTGATGTCATGATTAGCACATTAACCGTGCTGCCAGCCCTGCATCTGGCATCAGTGATTCAAGCATGAGGGAAAGAGAGTAAGAAGGCAGGCCCACTTGTCATGCATGGCTGCACAGTCTCCATCTTCTCTCTGTGAATGCAAGGCGGCTTAATCCAGAGCCAAAAATGTTTTCAAGCTACGCTCACTTGCAACGCACACCTGTCTGTGCTCGTTTGGGTCAGACTGGTTGACAAATAGGAAAACAAACACTTTCTATAGATGCTCAGAAACAGTTCAAAAAGCCTTCAGATGGAGTGATCTCATTTTTTCTTGCATATGCTGCTTTGCTTTGTTTTGTCTTTTTGGATCACACGAGAATTTAATCAAATAAAGAGAAGTGCAAGTGCAAGAAATACAACTGAGCTGTTATTTAATAGTGAAATATGTCTACCAATTATCAGACGTGACAATCTGTTTTTAATATAGCTATCAAAAGTGGATTAATGATACTGTTTAAAGAGGCCAAAGCTCAGATTTATAAGACTTTAAATCTGCAGCACAGAAAATAAAAGTTCTGAATCTTTCCTGCTCATACACTGAAACTTGCTTCATAAATTCTTAAGGCAAAATACTTTCAGGGGGCCAATTTTGATTAATGATGTAATGAAAAGCCTTTTAGTTTTGATTAGGATGTAATAAAAAAAGAAGGTATAATGTTTGTCAAATCAATCAAGATTTATGTAAGACAAATTCGATGTTGAGCCAGATAACTAACCGTCTAACCCTCTTTTTCCATCACAAAATTGGGCCATACAAAGTGAAGATCCTCAGATTGTTTGACAAGCCTTCAGATCTTGGTACTGTGCATGATGAAACTCACATACTGAATATGTCCAAACTAAAAGAGCACATGTTGAATTTCAACCTTTTCTTCTGGTATGGTCACTGCTGGTTAAAACAATAACTTTCCCATTGTTACTTTTTTACATCCTACTCAGCAAATAGTTTTCTCATCCCTCAGTGAATTTGGAAGCTCTTTTTGTAAATCTCTGAGAGGGGTTATCAGTTTGGATTAAAAAAAGTATATTTTTTTTATACATGGGTAAAAAGGATATTTTTAGTATGACAATTATTTTAGCTCTAAAACCACCACCACTGTCATTTTCACCATTATTATTTTTTTCTCTATTTTTTTCTTAATTAAGAAATATAACCTTGAAGGTTACTGCCCTCCACTAAATATTAATATGCAATTGATTTTTGGCAGGTTACAAAGAAAGAGCCTAAATATTACTCAATCTACACTGCAAAAAAGGGAGTCTGAATATAAGATAAACAAACTAAATTTGATGGAAAAATATCTTAAAACTAGAGAAATCATCTGTCCATGCAGCAAGATGATCTCACTTGACTAGAAATCTTGAAATAAGACTGATAAATCTAAAAACAAGATGGCCTTGATAAGTATTCTCAGATCTTAAAACAAGATGGAAATGCTCATTATTACATTAAATGCTTGAAAACAAACTTCCTGAAGAAGAATTTTAAGTGAAATATACTGAATATGAGCAATAGAGTCTAATTTCATGCTTCTTATATTCTTAATTCTAGAAAATGGAGTGATAAATATCACTTTGTAAAAGTCAAAACTACCTAGAATTAGAGAAGTATGATTAAGATAATTCTTGATTTTTGAGCATGGGTTTGTAAAATTCTTAGCTGTTAGCTAAATGAACAGTGTCTTAAAAAGATGATTTTTTGTGTTATTCTTAAATCAAGCAACTTGAGGTAGAGCGAAATCTTGAAACAAGTTTTAATGTTATTAAATTACATGTGAGATAACCAAAGTAACTTGTTTTAACAGTTATCCACTCATTTTAGAGTTCTCAGACTAATTAAGACACAATTGAAACGTTCATGCTTTTTTTGAGATCTAACATAGTTTTAAATGCTAAAAATAAGTTAAGAAAAAAACATTAAAACAAGATATTTTATTAAGCATGTCTTAAAGTAAGATTTTAAATCTTGGCAAGTGCAAGATTATTTGCAGTGTACCAATTTAGCCACAAGTAGTCATACTGACCACACGGTTTTCCTGCAGTTACAGTACAAGGAATTTTTCATAAAATCAACCCTCTGATTTTATTGTCCAATACTGGCTTAAAGATATGGTGTCAGGAACTATTGGTGTGGGTTTTTTTTAATAACTAACGTCTATCCCTCAGGCTTTAGCATTCTTGAGCCTCTATGGATGCAGTGTGAGACATTTACAGGCACGCACTTTATGATCTATAACTGTCCAGCCCTGTTGCCCACGTCAATGATGAGAAAAGAAACTGCAAATAGTATTGGAGTATCGGATATTGGTAGAAAAGCCAATATCCAGCATCCCTTGAATATACTAATTATCTGCTCAGATAGACTAATTAGAGTGTTCTTAAATATGAGCTCAAAATGACCGCTCATGGTAATTGTAGGATTGATGGAGTTCCAGCACTTTTTGTGTGTTCAGTTCAGTTCAGTTTTCAGTTTTTCTGCATCCTATTTTTCATCCATGTGAGAAATTCGCTGCCAGGGATGCCCAAAGACAAACGTCTTTCGGAACCAATAGATGACCTAAATTGAAATGTTTATACAAGTTGCTCATGGTTGATGAGTGATATTTTCTACTCTCTTTAAAGAGCAGCAACAGCAATCATAAGCAGACTTGATTTTAAGTCCAACAGCAGCTTCTTCAAAGTCTGTGTGTGTGCTTTGATCTTTGTTTCATTTCTCACATGAGAAAGGAAATGTATAAGAAAAGTGATACAAGCCCATAAGGCTTTGTGTGCACAAAGACAGAGCTCCAGGTGGCAGATTGTATTTATTGATCAGGGATAAACTCTGCACTAAAAGTCCACATTTTTGAACTTGTCTCAACCTGTGAAGGGTTGTCAGTGTGTGTTGAGAATAGTAAATGAAATCCTTCTCGTGGACCTGGGAGGTATTAAACATTCACAGCTGAGTACACATGAAAACATTTGTATCTTGATCTTGGACTTGTGTTTTTCGCTGTCACACACCAACACTAACAGCTCTGTTTCCCTTGTTCGTGTCACACTCCGTCCCTCTGACACTGATCAATGACAGCATCAGCCTGGTGATGGAGTGAACAACAGAGTTATTGACAGCAGAAAATGGATTTGTAGAAAGTCAGTCAGCTTGTTGCATGGTGTGAGGGGCTTGTCAAAGCAAATGACAAACTTCATCAATTTTTCAGTTTTGTCCTCACCCACCTCCCATTCCTGCTCTGTAATGTGTTTCAATTGAATGCAGTACTTGAGTTTCATAAATGGAGGCAATCATTATAACACCAGCAGTCAGATATATTGCAAAGAGGTATGTGCTGAAATTAAAAGCCCTGGTTGCAGTCCAGGAAAGGCAAATTACAGTCTGATACCATTTCAGTAAATAACTCCTGACATGCATGTAATGAAAGCAAAAGCAGTGTTTATGTGATGAAGATTGGTCCTGCCAAAAGTCACACACATAGGATTTATACAAGTTGACTCTTTGCTTCTTTAATCTGCCAAAGCTGATCAAATTGATGCTCAGCTAACTTTCATCTGCATAGAGTGTTTTGAGAGGCCAATAAGAGGAATCAGGAATTGACTTCCTATCCAAGAGGGCTGACGGTTTAACTGGAGAAAATAAACCAGTTTCTTTCATAAGTTTGTGAGGACGTCTACTTCTTACCCAGGGGCCCCAAACTTTTTTGTAAGGCCTGAAGGTGACAGTTTCCTGCCATGGGAATACACTAATAAGCCTATACATTTTTTTTGTGTTTCAGAGATCAACCTGCCACTGATACCATTGTTATCTTGGCTTAATCAATTGGGAATGACAACAAAGAAATGTTAAAATAGATCAAACATTTTCTGTTTGCCTGCTTTTATAATAGATTCAGGCTTTATTTTTGTATTTTCACACCAGATGAAATATGCAACTGCACACAGTTTTAATAATGTAAGGTATTTTGTAGCCCTGTTACCAGTGTTTCATGATTTACCACTTTGGGAAGCACTGATGTCTATCAAAGGATGTTGTTTACTGTTGATTTTTTTTGCAAAGTGCAATCAAAAATGATAGTTTGTGTGTACAGTTAAACATAACTTTTTTTCTTTTGGCTATCTAATCAACTAGCAATCTCATTTTGGAAAAATTGACCCCAATCCTTCTTTCTCAGAAATGTGTCTTAATAAAATCCTGTCTGTTATTCAAGAATCCTCAGATTAAAGTAATAATTCTGACCTAAATCCCAGAATTGTCAGGAAAAAGGTTCGTGCTCTGATTTTACAGTTAGGGATCAAAAGCAAGCAGCTGACCTTTGCTTGCCATTATTAAGTTTGATGTTTTCTTTAAATGTCAGAGATTATGATATATTTTTATACCTGCCTAATTTAAAAAAAAGAAATCAGTGACCACGTTTCTTCAGTTCTTTGGGGTTGCTGTTGAATCACGGTATTTGTTCAAGAACTCTTTGTTGGTACTCGGACAGAAGTGTGTATGTCGTACAAACTAAAAGAACAAAACTGCAGTAAGTATTGGTCTTACTGTATGAGTAAGATTATATCATGAAGTAATTTTGTGATCACTTCATTTCACTATTAGTAAAAGCAGAGTTTGTAAAATAACCATAATTCATCACGTGACAAGAATATCTGTGAACAGTCAAATAAGTAAATTAGGGATAATATGGATCATTAATGTCATTAACTCCCCTGTCTTTCATTTCATATTTTACATTTTGTATATTTTTTTTCATAAAACCCAGATAAATCTAATGTAGGATGAGTAATGGTATTAATAGACACACATCATATATTGAAACAAGAGACTTGAGTTCTTTGAAAAGAAAACTCATATTGGAAATGTCAAAATAATTTCCTTTGCAAAATATGAGGAAATGAGAAAAATCAAAAGGGAATTTGAATTGACCTGTAGTAAACCCAGGTATGAGCAACTAATGAGAAAATTAATTGGCTTCATCGTATTGGATTCCTTGCCATATACAATTTCTAGATAATATTCAGAGCCTTCCTAAATAATATCCAGCCAGCATACATCAGCTCAGTCATTGTTACGTTCCCCCCGAGGGACAAAAGCTGGGTGTTATTGAATATGAGCAGGGCACTGCCACTGGCTGCTTGTGCAGGGACTCAGACGGCAAATAATGCATTAAAGTGCAGTCGGCCAATGGAGCAGCTTAGCAGATGTTGGCTGCTTGGATAATCCCTCCAACTGGCTCCTGTAGATGTTTTGACGGCTGCCTCTCTCTGACTCTGTACTTTGAGTAACTGCTTTCCAAAGTTTATATATCAAGTAAAGGGAAGTCGCCTAGTTAATGGACTGCTGTGAGTTTATGATGGAAAACTGTAAGAAGAGTAATTGAGGTGCTTAAAAATGCTTCACTCAAAACTTTTCACAGTTTGAACTGAATTTTTAAAGGTTACTTTTAAAACATCCCATAGATTGATGGTTTAGTTGCTTGATGTCTTGACAAACTTAACTGAAAAGTTGCATGAAAAGTTCTGCTTATTATCCAAGGTCAGATGAAAAAGTTTTGAGAAACAGTGTTCAGTTAAACTTTTATTATCAGTATACTTAAAACATTCTCTGTGGATTCTGTTAAAAAGCTGTTACACTGCAAAAAATGAAATCTAAGCAAGTCTTCATGTCTTACATTTAGTAAATAATGTCTGTTTAGACTTAACATGAGCCACATTCACCTGTTAAGTCCATAAAATGGTCTTTTTTCAAACTATTGAGGATGAAAACAATGACTGAATTGCTTGCAACGAGTAAAAACTACCTTCCAATGAGGTAAGAAAAAATTGCTTGTTTATTTTCTTGTTGAAGGATATTCTTCTAATTTCAAGAAGATTTCGTAACTGGCAGATTTTTTTTACTCATTACAAGCAAGTCAGACACAACTTTTGTTCTCCAAAAAGCTTGAAGTCAAACAATTTTCCAGACTTCTCAATTGACCCTGGCTAAAATCAAGTATTTTTTTCTTTTAACCAAAAATAAGACGTAAACAATTGACTGGATTTCAGTTTTGCAGTGTATGTATAGTTTCCATTATTATTTGCACTGTCGATAAAAATGTCTGTGACGTGTATGCTTGTCTGTTTGTTACATCTATTTATGTCTACAGTATGTCGCTGAGGCAACTAAGGTCTCTCACTTTACTCATATTTTCGGTAAACAAAATGAGTTTTTTTTTTTCTGTAAAGATTGCAAAGTGCTTTGAATGTTAGATTTATGTGAAGTCCTTTTCTTTCATAGTTTGCTCTATAAGGTAACCTCGTCATTAGAGAAAGCACCTAAAAATGCCACCCAGCCTCTTATAGTCAGGTTGAAATCACACATTTTTGTATTATCAAATAAAATCTCTTGGCAGCCCTCCAGCTTTGTTGACATCTCTCCTTCGGTGAGCTAACTGATGTCTGTTCATATCACACAGAGCTCATCTTGGCCAGATGTTATTTAACAGCACTGATAGCCCTCCTCCCGGTCCCTGCACAAGATGGACCGCTGATGCAAGCCACTGAAACAAACATGATGGAATAAACCCTGAAAAAACTGCAGCTGTGGTCAAACCACATCACTCCACTTTTCCACCCACAGCTCGCAGCTGCCAGGGTGGCTGGAGCTCTGCCCGGGAGCAAAGTCAAGAGCAATGTCTTCATAGCTGGGTTTCTCTTAAGCACACAGTGGACTCAGACCATGCAAATGGACCCTCTGGACGAAGAATCTATTAAGTAAATTGACCAGGGGAGCCCACACTGGAGTGATGAATTTAAATCATTTTGTGGCTCCCTGTTTGTGCGACCTGTGGGATTTTCTCTGCAGGTGTAAAAAGCTTTACCTCTCTGTGATGAATGATCACCCGGTGCAGACTGGTCAAGCTAATAGACCCACATGGAAGATGAATGGTAAACATTTTAAAGGGCTGCGTTCAGGTTGGAATATCAGGCAAGTTAAAGAGGCGAGGGCTTATTGGAAAAAAACACAATTTTCTTTGAAAAACTGTAACAGACTAGCAGATGGTGTTCGGATGATAGTGTCTGATACACAGGGCGAGAAAAGATAGGGAGTGTAAACATCTCTGCAGCTCATCCATTGGACATATATGCTGAAGAAAATACAGGTTGCTGAAAGAGATGTTCAATGAACCCTTATAGAATTGGGTTTCATGGCTGAGTAGTCTATTTGTTTCTGAAATGAGAAAGAAAACAGTATTGTGGATGTAATAAAAATACTGTAGCAATAGCCTTTTAGGTTTTGTTCTGGACCAAATTCAGTACATCTATTGTTTGTGTTGGAAATATGAAATTGTGGGTCATTTCATTTGGGTCATCATATGTTGTACATTTACTGAATTAAAGCTCTATTATCTTGTTGAAATTTTCAGGACAGGCTCCTTGTGCTTAAACTAACCAGAGTTTGAAGAGGGGGTATTTGAAACATGATTATGAATTGACAGTGCCAAATGTTCATACTAGATGTGTTCAGATTTTCAAATGGCAACTCAATCATTTGTTGTAGAAATCCCTGAATCTGTCTGTAAACTCATCAAAATGTTTTGTTAGGAAAATATCATGAGATCTTCACACAACTTGCTGAAATAATAAGGTCATCATATACAAACTCTAAGGGGTGGGCCCCAAACACCAAGGTCCACCGATTACTTTGCCCTTAACAAGCTTCCGAAGGCTGACCAATCAGAGAAAAGGGGGTCTGTGGAGTGAGGAGCCTTAAGGGGGCAGTAGTTAAAACAAAGCATTTCAGACACAGGTTAAAAAAAATATTTTTTATTTTTAAGCTATGAATAATGTAAAGCTATTAGAGGGGTATCATATGGACGGAAGCTTAAAAAGCACTATTTCCCTTTCAGTTCATTTTTTGCATGGCAAAACTGATCAGAATTTGACTTACAAAAACAAGCTGGACAGCTTTAGTAATTAGATGAGAAAACTTAAAATGGGAAATATGTGTTCCATACTTCCAGCTGTGTTGTGACTTGAGTTTATGTGACAATCAGGGGTCCAGACTGTAGACTGTAGCATCCTTCTGATTGCACAATAACGCTCTGCACCTGTGTGTCACAGCAGCTGTCCAGGGTGCTGATTCAGAACCTGCCATAAACACAAAGACTGTCTGCAACCACAGCGGTCTCTGATACACTGACTAGTATTATTCCCACTGCTACACTGACTGGTATTATTCCCACTGCTACACTGACTGGTATTATTCCCACTGCTAACAATTAGGGGCAACTGTTTTTACAGATCTTGAGACCTTGAATTTCAGACAATTTATAGAAGTGAAGCAGCTTTGGTATTTGGCTCTCCTCTCTGTGTTATTATCAGTCTGAGTCATGAACTTCCACTGACACTTAACTGACTCAGAATGTTTCATAAGGCAAAGATTGTGTGGAAAATCCATATTACCCAATATCCTAAATATCATAATGTGTGTCCAATTAGTTAAAAGATTATCTCCACCCCCACCTGTCTGCCTGCCGGTTTCACTTTGGCTTCAGGGAGTCCTTGACAGCCCAGCCAGAATCTAATTCTCTTCTATTACCTGAATCATCCTTTTCATTAATAACCTCAACATTTCTGAAGTAGTTTTCACAGTTTACTTTATTAAGTGACTGTGTCTTTAATCTATTTTAGGAGAGCAGTAGTTTGTTCATAATGTCTTACACCCTGAAGAATTTGGGGAAGACTTTTGGGAAAGATTACTTGGGTACTTCACACATGGGACATACATATTGTTGACTACACTAAATATCCTGGAAATTGACTTAGAGACAGGACTTGTGAATGCTGTCTGAATAAGTTTGGATGCTTGAGATTTTAGTCAAATTCATTGTTGTCAAATTAAACCTCTGCTTATACAAATAACAGAAGAGGAACTACAACACAAAATGATGTTCTGCAGAAGCATACTTTAAGAAAATGTCTGCAAACAGAGAAACACCAGGATTAAAATACAAGCCGAGGGATATTTTAACCCAAGATAATCCACAGAGCACATACACAGTGTGTCCTCTCAGTTTATGTATTCGTGGATCCTCATGGAATAAATCTTCTCCACCATAAGAAGACATCTGTTTGACAGTTGCAAATGCACTCTAATTTTGACTCTAATTTGAATACACAGATCCGGGGGAAGTGGTGTTGGTGATTGGCAGATCCTGAAAATCAAGTGGACTACAAACTCTTAATGACATCAATCACTGACAAGAACCTGCTGGAAGAAATGCGACATGTTAACTAATTATACTGGCACCCGCTAAGAAAAACACCAGCAGCCATGCACACACAGGGTTGGTAGGCTACATAGACATCGTGTTGTAAATATCTCCAATCAAGAGATCATTATCATTTTTTCAGGATTATTATCTGGGTTTTTTTGGTTCCTTTTTTTTTTTTTTTTTTTTTTTTACAAAAAGAGGAGTTTTATCTAATGATAGACTGAGAGAGGTTTCTTTTTTTCTGATTAATAAGTCAACACTTTACAACCCTGTAGGTTGTGGTATGGGGTTTTACATTTCATGGGTCTTGTTTGCTGATTGCAGAAAGATTGTTAACAAGTTGTTTACTACTTAGATTAATAAAGTTCATTATAAACCACTTATTTTAAAGGACACATAGACCACACAGAAGTAGTTGTAAAAATAAGTCAGTCCATTCCAGAATTACTTTCAAAACACAGCATAACTTTTGGTGAAAGATTATAAATTAAATATGATGACCTCTGCTGTGATATACTCTTATGCCTTTCCATTTTTTTTTCATAAAACAGGACACTGAAATCTCTCCCTGAATTTTTTATTTTTCTGAATGAATTTAAAATATACCTTTAACCACTGGCAATGATGAAAAGACCAAAAACACACAAAAAGAACAGTCATACTTCATACTGCATTCAAAAGCAGTAGTATGCAGTGACTACCACCTTAACGACTACTATGTTATATAGTAGAGAGTTTGGAAAACAGCCCAAGTCATTCTACTCTCAACAATATACTTTTCTGTAAAATTAACAGTCATACTGACAGTTATAGTTACATTTATAACAACCCGCTCCAGATGTGTCAGCTCTCCCTTTCTAACATGAAATATTGACTTGCATTGTGGGAAACAGTATACAACAAAATGTGTGATAAGTGCTGTTTTTTTGTTTCCTGGATCAATCGGTAATCAAGTAATTTTGGCATACTGCAACATTTAGAAATCTACCATGATTTACACGTTCATCCTACCAACCAATCCCTGCTGTCACCCCCATAAGGTTCTGTTTTCTGCAGAGACTCGGTTAAAAGTAATGAGACAGCATATGACTTGCTTTTTAGGAGAAAACTCTTTCATCCTCCTGATGCAATAACTTCCTAAATCAAGAGCAGGCAGCAAAGACTTGGTGCTTTAAATAAGCAATATATCCTCAACAGGAGTCTGGACATGAAGTAGAAAATTTACAACAAACAGTATTCCAATAACATCTCATTATGAATGCATTAATACGGTCTGGCAGGGGTGTTTTCATTATTTGGCAGATGGACCAGCTAAATAAATAAAGATGAAATGTTATCAAGCTCTCTCAGAGTGGGAAGGGTGGGGCTTTACTCTTATTTGTCTGCCGGCTGAAAAGCATTGTTATTTCAGTTTTCAGAATTTAGTTTTTTTGCTTTGGCAAGAAGGGATGTTTTTATGTAGCATTAAGACCTCTCGCCAAAGAGGAAAAAGGACAACAGATCATTTTGCATCAGGAGCAAAGTCATGCATAAACATGCAGAAGCAACAGTGGTAAACTAATTTGACTAACTTTTCTGACTTGGTCTGATAGTTAGTTGTAACAAAAAAATTATCCATCTCAACAATAGGGTTTTTCTTATCACAACTACTGACATCTTCAGGAAACCTTATCTGATTTCATGAGTACAGTGAGCAAGTGAATGTTCTAAATGGCACAGGAGCTAATTCCTGAAGTTAAAAGCTCACACGTCACAGTGGGATTAATTGCTTGCAACATCTCTGCTGGCAGCCAGGAGAGCTCTGTGCAGATACTTAGGGATCAACCTGAATTGAAAAGCCACTCTGCTGAAGTGGGTCATTTACATACATTAGATGTTAGTAGAAGAGAGCTAATTTTCTCACCATAAAGTCTTTCTTTTTCAGGTACCTTAAATGCCGACTGTACAGTGCGCAGTGTGCTTTAGATTACCATTACAGAAAATGATGTTCCCATTTGAAGAGTGAAAAACACTCCTATGTCTCAGGGTAAGAGATGGAGGATCGCAGTTGACCAAACTTTTGGACAAAGTCTTCCTGAGCCTGAACTAAAGCCTCTTCATCGATGTAAACAGCAGGCCTTCGAGCTGCAACAAAGTACTGCACCTTCCTCAGGCTCCAGCCCAAGACGTACATAAGCAGGCCGCACACAGCCGCCGTTGACCTGCCCACCCCAGCGTTACAGTGGACGTACACTGTGTGGCCGTTCTCCAGGAGGCCGTGAAGCAGGAACACAGCCTGGGGAAGCATCCTGATGCGTCCTGCAGAGTAAAACACCACACAGTGCAGTTAAAAAGAAGGACTTCAGACATCTCATTAAAAATACCAATAACAGCAAAGTGTCATCTGGTCTCAACACTTCCAGCTTCTTTTCTCCATCAGTGTCAGTGTCACTTGGCTATAAGCTCATTAGATCTAAATTAAATTTTCAAGACAGCTAAATTGTGTGTACTTTTATTTTCCAGAGGCTTAGTAATTTCCTAAAACAGCTGGGACCTTCTTTTTTTAAGTAGTTTCAGGCAGTTTTGACTTTATTGATATCGGGACAGCTGAAGAGATGAAGAGAGACAGGAAACGTGGGGAGTCGAGTGGAGGGAGACGTGCAGCAATTTCAATTTCAATTAAATAGCTGAATCAAGCGTTTTGTTCAAAAAAGTCACAAAAAGAGTTTACACTGAGGGTTGAACCCACAAAAACAGATTGCTCATGCTATTTGGACCAAGAAATTGTGCAGCGTTTGCCTAAATTATATGCTCAACTTAAGTGTCTTCATTTAAGGAAGTTGTCGATCGCCCATATGTGTCTCTCCTCTCTCTCTGGCTTTATGGTGTTATTATTTCTGTAAGCATTCCTCTAATAATCCCTCTCACCCTCAGTACTCATGTCCGGTGTGGGTATCCACACATACACCAGCCCGCTGTCTTTGTATAAATGCATCATGGTCTCTGGTGTCATTGCCTCTCCAGGGTCACGCCTGCAGCCACTGGAATTGTTGACCACGTCCCACTCTGTCTGGAAGTTCATCACTGCAGTAATGCCCAACTCATGCTTCATCTTTATGGTCACGTGTTCCACCTGTCGAGGGCAGCTGCCCAGCCAAACACGGGGCAGCACCCTGAGGGTCAAAAAGAGGAGTCATTAATCTAGTTTTTGTCATTATGATGTATGTTCCAGGCTGGATATGAAAGGCTTCACAATATTTATCTTTATATAAGAGATTAACATGATCACATTCAAAGGTATTAAAATAAGTGTTTAGAGGGTAGGAAAAACACAGGTATAAAGAAAATAAATATGGAAATGGATTCAAACTTTACTAAAGCTATGCTATAAACAAATCACAGCCTAAAGGCATAAAGAGAGCTTGAATATATTAAAAAAAAACAGACACCAAATAAGCAGAGGGAAAATTGGTAGAAGTGCAGAATCTGAATTCCTTCCTGAAAAACTTCTTTAAAATCTGTTCTGCAGGAAGATTAGAGCATAGGAAAAAGTTTCTAATCACAGACATGTTTATTAAGCAGTTTAAGTTCCATGGACTTCTAATTAACCCTTTTCCACCAGTTCTTGTCCAGTGCTACCGCGAATGCCAAGATGTAAGTACAACATTGCGTCACCGAAATGTCAGAATGTCACCGTGTACACAGCCATTTCAATGTTTCCCCAGGGTTTCCAGCTTTCGTGGGGCTGCAGCCTGGGGGAGTGGAAAAGACTATTTACAATTTGGCGATCTTCATGTAGATTGTCCTGGGAGTGCTTAAAAAGAATACTTGTGGAGGTTTTCTCAGCTCTCCATCAGCTATACAAAGTGTGCATGTGCATGTGTACGTGGATGCGAGCACGTCTTTATGTGAAACATCAGGATGGAACTTCACCAAGTGTGGTACAGAAGGGAGAGGAAAGCTGTGAACATGTGCCCCTGAGGCTGAAATTGTCGAGTCATATACAATGATAAAAAAGATTTATTCTGTTGAATAAAAGAACAAGGTATAGACCTAGTCTATTGTCAGCACGCCACTGCATATGCCTTCAGGCAGCAGCAGCTGCAGCTGTTGGGGTTGGGGCACCACCGTTTAAAATGTTATCTTCATATCGATGGCCCTGCTTTGGAGTGACCAAAAGAACCGCTTACTTCAGGTACTGGCTTGGAACTAGCACTAGCACTAGTTCTGTTGAAAAGGTGTATTTAACAGTCTAAATAGTTCCTGTAACCGATGGTTTTTTTAGTTTCTACTAAGGTTTGAATCCCTGTGTAGAACAGGCCTGTGGCTTTTGGAGAAGCAATAAAAGTAGTGGTTCAACACTGCCAGACCAGCTGAGGCAGAGAGAAAAACACTGGGTCTTCTATGACTCAAAACATTCAGCTGCTGACCAAGCCCCCAAAAGTTCTTAGACCTTGAGAAAGTAGTTTCCCTTGAACAGGAACTACTTAAGAGGGAGATTAAATACCTGATAACCAAATTTAGACACTGGTTCCTGCTGTCTAAACACAAAGATACACAGATCCTGTGAGTGAAAGGACTTCATGCAGTTCACTGAAGAGAAGTTACTGGAAATTGTGGTAGAAATCCACCTTAAATGTTAAATACGTTGGTTGATATTCAAGCAGTTTTCTTTAAGTAAGGGTTGTATTTCTTTTTTTTTTCCATCCATCTGCCTACTCTTTCTGAGAAAGTGATTTGCACGAGTGTGACCAGTAAAAACAGCATTTTCACTACCTTACCTGTGGAAATTGCAGCCCTACCAACAATTTGAGTCTGTTATAACGTATGGAAAAGAAATTACTTGACCCTGCAGGGTTTAATTCTTCCTGTGGGTCATTAAAAATGAACTCATAACATTTTATCATGCTGAAATACCTAATGTTTTCAGCTCAACAGTCATAAAAAACATTTTACAAAAATGATTATTCGGCTCTGGGGCACCTTTTCTGCTGAATATGAGAATCAGAGTGCAGGCAGGTACAAGACAGTGAGTTATTTGATTCTTATAATGAGTAACCACAGAGGTCAGTGTGTATGATACTGGGGGCTACACAGATGCAAGGTCTTAGAGAGTAATTTAAAAAGCTATTAATAGGTATCATACAAGGGCGCAGTACCTCCTACTGAACACGGGTCCTTGACATAAGCCTTGTAAGGTCTTTGGACACAAATTAAAACCTGATGGCACAAGTCAAGCAAACTCATTATTATGCACGATATGCCCCAGGGCCTCAGGGGCCCAAGGATTCTTTCTGCTGTGCCCGATGTGCACAGGAACTGTCACTCACAAAAAAATGAAGGGGAAAAAACGTGTGGATTAACATGTAAACCGTTCAGCTGAAGGCTTTTTTGTGGAGATGTGAAGATATTTAACTCTTTTCCTCAAAGCCAAAGTAACTTACTTAGAATCAAGCATAATTTCCCCTAGCAACAGTGTTTGACAACACAGTTATTGACAATTTCATTGTGATTGCAATCAAGCTATTCAGAATGAACACAATGAAAAAGACTGAATTAATCATACTTAATTGAACAATAATTTTATGTAAATTAGCAATACTTTGTGACTTGAGGTCTGGGTGTCAGAGCCATACATTCATGTTGTTTTGATATAGTCTGATAAAGATAAAGCTAGCTTACTGTGACATTCACATCAATTTCTTTTATGGGGGGTTAAATTTTTTTTCTTGCGGTGTGTAGCTGATGCCTCTTACATTTATCTTGAATTCAGATATGACACACAAACGCATGGCATCACACATTTCATGTTTTCCTCATGGTTATCCATGTTTATAGTTCCAGATACTTAAGTCTGGGGCAAAATGCAGGACTAAAAGTGATGAAAAGAAATCCAGTTTAACAGGAAAAACTTCTAAACTTGAAAGTCATACACTCAAAAAACATAAACATGCAGTGTCAGCTTTTCCTTGGAGAGATTAATTGTTGTGTATTTGTGATAAACACTGCAGAATATCTTTAAAGATCCTTCTGGGAATTCTCTGAATAAATTTGTATTTTTAGCCTGATTTGAAAAGACACAAACAAATCACCATCCTAAAATTACAAAGTTATGGATTAGACAGAATTTTAATATCATTAAACCTACAGGAGAATAGCAAAGTGAGTGATTTCATTGCACAATAGCTATTAATCACTTTCCACATGAGGTGCCTTCAGGCAAAATCCAACTTCAAATGATGCCCTCTCCTTTCCTCCAGCATCCTCAACAAGGTTGAAAAAGACATAATAGAACTGTGCTCAACTGTTCTCCAGGACAATTATATTAAAGGAAGGGAAGGGACAGCAATTATGTCTAAATGGGAGTGAGCAAGGTTAAAAAACAACAGAGAGCAGAAGGTTACTGAAGCTTTTTTTCTGCCCTCACTAAAAGTCTTCAAGCTGTCACAAAGAAAGAGCAGTATGACATAACCTTCCTGAACTCTTTGTACAACTCTGTGAAGATTTTTGTTCCAAAAAATGAAAAGCTAGGACCAAACAGATTTTTCCAAAGAGATGTTTGAAATCCAAAAAGAAGATGAGAGAAGTGGAACTGATGGGATTCTCAGTGTGAGTCATGATACAATCACACTTTGACATGGTAATTTATCGGCCTCATGGGTCCCTATTAAATTAAGTTTATGTTAAATATGTGTAATACATGCCTTGGATTTCGCACCATTGAAGGGAGAAAGTTTCATTGAGTTTAAACAACAGTAGGGGGAAAAAGTGCATCTTAGCGTGTATTTTCTGAACAACTTTACAACTTACCATTTTATAAGTCACTAGAACAAATAAACAAAAAGGATATAAAAACCCAAAACAATGCAAACAAGCAATCCAATACAACATCCTGCAGATAGATGCTACAGTGCATGCATTACCTGGAGAAATGCATGGACATCTGACCAGCCACACTGAAATAGAAGTCAGTGGTGTGTTTCATCTCATCTGTGTGTCCTGTTTCCTCTATCCAATGACCAACTGGGTGGCAGTACACTCCATCCACCACATTCCTCTCATCAAAGACACAACATCTGTCATGGCTTGGACCACTGCCTGACAAAGCAGAACAAAATAGGACAAAATACCCTTTTTAGGATGTTGTCGACAGAGTGCTTTCAGTCTCAACATATCCCCTTTTCTTTCTTTTTTTTGCCTGTAAGACCATAGGAAAGCGTTATTTTCTTAGGTAAACAAAACATTACAGCTCATATTACATTTATTAGAAGGAAAGCAACAGCTCAAAGCACATACAGAGTTAGAACAGCAGGGTTTTTGTGTTTGAGAGGTAAGAGAGAACCAATAGTTTTCAGATAATGTGTCTTCCTAGATTATCAAAATGTCTGAAAAAACTTGCATCTACTATAATATCACAGAAATTAAGGGTAGTTGAATCAAATTCATACACCAGAGCTCGAACAACACCTAAATCAGCAACAACACCGAATTGATACTTGTAGAGGAGGGTGGGTTATATGACCACAAATTCAGCAGGTACCCTCAGTGTTACTGGTCCCTGTGATTGAGAGAAAGATGTCAAAGCAACTTTTTTAACATTTCAGGTATAATGACTTTAATTTTTCACTAAAGTAAGGCTTCAAAATTAAAACTAGAAAAGCAATTTCTGAAGAAATTGCGCTGTGAATGCAGAAGCTGAAGCAGCTTGCGCTGAACTGCTAATGCAGAATCCTGAATATGCTGAATGACTGAATTTATCTGAAAATGGTTGAATGAATCCTGAAAAAGCTTGCGCTGAACTGCTGAATGCAAGATGTTGAAGAAGAACTCTTGACCATGAACATGAAATCTTGGATGAAAGGATGAATGGAATGAAATAATGTCCAAAATGAAAATGTAGATGGATGAATAAAAGAATCATCTGAATTAAAGGAAATGGATGAATCACAATGAAAGAATATTTTATCCCTAAAAGTTGTGTAGGAACTATCAGAATTATTCGATGTTTGAGACAGTGAAGTGAGTGTGTGTTGTTGTGATTGTGTATGTGAATGTGTGTGTGTGTGTGCTTTTGTGTGTACTCGGTTAATATGCTGGTTTGTGCTGTGTGTGAGTGTGTGTGCTTGTGTGTGAGTTTGCGTGTGTATATGGTTAATGTGATGATGTGTGTTGTGTGTTTGGTGTGTTTGTGTGTGGGTATATGTTTGGTGTGCTGGTGTGCTGTGTGTTGGTCAGTGATGCAGATAAACAATCACTTGAGTATCTTTTCTCATCAGTGTTTTGATCTGTAGGTATAAACAGGTGTGTCAGATCACAGGTCTCCATGGTAACCTGCTCGTTAGGCTGTTTGAAGCTGCAGCTGTTTGATTTAACTGACAGACAGTTGATGAGGAGCTGGATTCAAGGAGGTGGACAGGGTGTGAATCTCCTCTAGCTGCGCAAAATCCTTAAGGGCTAGCAGAAAACCAAAACTACCATGAGATTCCCAAGGCCCAGTAGTATCTATTGATGTAAATTTCATGTCTGTTAAGTCACAGGTTTTACCAGAAATTTTAGTTAAAAAACTGTTACTTTTTCTTAATCTCTCAAAAAGTTCCCTGAAAATAAACATTAGAGCAGATGGGGACAGATGATGACTTTCTGTGACAGTTAGCCACCTGCAGGCTTTGTCCTTTGTCCTTTTGATGTCAAGTGTCCTTAATCAGAAGCAGAAAAAGATTACCTACGTTTTGAGCCCAAATTTGAGTATATGGAGTGAAATTTGTGGCCCCAGGCCTGTTTATCCAAAAAGTTTCCCGGTCATTTCTCTCCTGGTCCACACTCTAAAATTCAAATCCTCACTCTACAGTTTGAACATTCCACCACATACACACCAATGTTAAACTGCTGCAAGGGCTGAAAAACTTCATGACCTTTGAAGGAGTTTTATGAAGAAACTATAAATGATAGAAAGAAGCTGAAATATACTGAAGAAAGCCAAACCATGGCTGAACATTTTGCAGGTAGAATGAAGTTTCTGGCTGAAAGTATGGCTGAATGAGAAGGGTCTGAATGAGGCTGAAGTAATTCCCTGAAATCTTCAGAATCTGAAGCTCTCCCAGTCATTCCAGATGGAAGAAAAATTGTGAAAAAATTGAAATATCTCTGAAAGTATTAGTGAAACCGGAAGAAGAAGCCATCCAAAAAAGTGGGCGGAAGAAGAAAAAGAAGAAGAAAAAGAATCTTAAACTTTTTTGAAACAGAAGAACATAAGCTGTGAATGCCTTGCTGCTTTCACAGCAATAAACTTTTTTGACACAGAAGAAAATGAGCTGTGAATGCCTTCTGCATTCGCAGCAAATAGTGTCTTCAGTCGTCCACTCTATCAACTGAGCTACCGGAGAGGGTGTACAGTACAGAAAGCAAATGATCTCTTTGAAAAGCCTGGAAAAAATGAAGCAAGCAGGATAAGGGAAAATCACTGTACCTTTGTGTTGGCTCATTACATCTCACATGCCAAAGGTCTTCTCAAAAGTCACAAAACACACCTTCAAAATGAAAAATTTCATCTGGTCTAGAGGTCTTTTTTCTCTAGGTAGATCAACAATTAAACATTACATAGATAGGGCCATTGGATCTCTTTGATCTAAGCTGAGGTATAGTACAGAACTGCTAGAAAAAGCACATGCTTCGAGCAGGAGTTGAACCAGCGACCTAAGGATAACTGCTATCATCAGTGTCTTCAGTGGTCCACTCTACCAACTGAGCTATCAGAGTGGGTGTAGAGTACAGATAGCAGGAGATCCCTTTGACAAGCCTACAAAAAAAGGAAACAAGCAAGGTACGGGAAAATCACTGTACCTTTGTGGTGGCTCATTTCATCTCACATGCCAAAGGTCTTCTCAAAAGTCACAAAACACACCTTAAAAATGAAAGGTTTCATCTGGTCTAGAGGTCTTTTTTCTCTAAGTAGACCAACAATTAAACATTACATAGATAGGGCCATTAGATCTCAGTGATGTAAGCTGAGGTACAGTACAAAACTGATGGAGAAAGCACATGCTTCAAGTGGGAGTTGAAGCAGCGACCTTAGGATCACTGCTATAATCAGTGTCTTCAGTTGTCCACTCTACCAACTGAGCTATCAGAGTGGGTGTACACTACAGAAAGCAAGACACCCTTTTTACAAGCCTACAAAAAAGGAAACAAGCAAGGTACGGGAAAATCACTGTACCTTTGTGTTGGCTCACTTCATCTCACATGCCAAAAGTCTTCTCAAAAGTCACAAAACACACCTTCAAAATGAAAAAATTTAACTCTGGTCTAGAGGTCTTTTTTCTCTAGGTAGACCAACAATTAAACAGGACATACATAGGGCCATTGGATCTCACTGATTTTAGCTGAGGTACAGTACAAAACTGATGGAGAAAACACATGCTTTGAGCGGGAGTTGAACCAGCAACCTTAGGATCACTGTGAATACCATCCTCTACAGTCCTCCACTCTACCAACTGAGCTATCAGAGTGGGTGTACACTACAGAAAGCAAGACACCCTTTTGACAAGCCTACATAAAAGGAAACAAGCAGGGTAAGAGAAAATCACTGTACCTTTGTGTTGGCTCACTTCATCTCACATGCCAAAAGTCTTCTCAAAAGTCACAAAACACACCTTCAAAATGAAAGGTTTCATCTGGTCTAGAGGTCTTTTTTCTCTAGGTAGACCAACAATTAAACATGACATAGATTGGGCCATTGGATCTCTTTGATCTAAGCTGAGGTACAGTACAGAACTGCAAGAAAAAGCACATGCTTCTAAGGGGGTTGAACCAGCGACCTTAGGATCATTGCTATAATCAGTGTCTTTAGTCCTCCACTCTACCAACTGAGCTATCAGAGTAAGAGTAGAGTACAGATATTAGGACATCCCTTTGTCAAGCCTACAAAAAAGGACACAAGCAAGGTACGGGAAAATCACTGAACCTTTGTGTTAGCTCATTTCATCTCACATGCCAAAAGTCTTCTCAAAAGTCACAAAACACACCTTCAAAATGAAAGGTTTCATCTGGTCTAGAGGTCTTTTTTCTCTAGGCAGATCAACAATTAAACATTACATAGATAGGGCCATTGGATCTCTTTGATCTAAGCTGAGGTACAGTAAAGAACTGCTAGAAAAAGCACATGCTTCGACGGGAGTTGAACCAGCGACCTTATGATCACTGCTACAATCAGTCACTTCAGTCCTCCACTGTACCAACTGAGCTATCAGAGTGGGTGTACACTACAGAAAGCAGGACATCCCTTTGACAAGCCTACAAAAAAGGACACAAGCAAGGTACGGGAAAATCACTGTACCTTTGTGTTGGCTCATTTCATCTCACATGCCAAAAGTCTTCTCAAAAGTCACAAAACACACCTTCAAAATGAAAGGTTTCATCTGGTCTAGAGGTCTTTTTTCTCTAGGTAGACCAACAATTAAACATGACATAGATAGGGCCATTGGATCTCAATGATCTAAGCTGAAGTACAGTACAAAACTGATGGAGAGAGCACATTTTTCGAGCGGGAGTTGAACCAGCGACCTTAGGATCGCTGTGAATACCATCTTCTTCAGTCCTCCACTCCACCAACTGAGCTATCAGAGTGGGTGTACGATACAGAAAGCAAGACACCCTTTTGACAAGCCTACAAAAAGGAAACAAGCAAGGTATGGGAAAATCACTGTACCTTTGTGTTGGCTCATTTCATCTCACATGCCAAAGGTCTTCTCAAAAGTCACAAAACACACCTTCAAAATGAAAGTTTCATCCGGTCTAGAGGTCTTTTTTATCTAGGTGGACCAACAACTAAACATTACATAGGGCCATTGGATCTCTTTGATCTAAGATGAGTTACAATAAGAACTGCTAGAAAAAGCACATGCTTCGAGCAAGAGTTGAACCAGCGACCTAAGGATAACTGCTATCATCAGTGTCTTCAGTTGTCCACTCTACCAACTGAGCTATCAGAGTGGGTGAAGAGTACAGATAGCAGGACATCCGTTTGACAAGCCTAAAAAAAAAGGAAAGAAGCAAGGTACGGGAAAATCACTGTACCTTTGTGTTGGCTCACTTCATCTCACATGCCAAAAGTCTTCTCAAAAGTCACAAAACACACCTTCAAAATGAAAGGTTTCATCTGGTCTAGAGGTCTTTTTTCTCGAGGTAGACCAACAATTAAACATAACATAGATAGGGCCAATGGCTCTCTTTGATCTAAGCTGAGGTACAGTACAGAACTGCAAGAAAAAGCACATGCTTTGAGCAGGAGTTGAACCAGCGACCTTAGGATCACTGCTATAATCAGTGTCTTCAGTCCTCCACTCTACCAACTGAGCTATCAGAGTGGGTGTAGAGTACAGAAAGCAGGACATCCCTTTGACAAGCCTACAAAAAAGGAAAGAAGCAAGGTACGGGAATATCACTGTACCTTTGTGTTGGCTCACTTCATCTCACATGCCAAAAGTCTTCTCAAAAGTCACAAAACACACCTTCAAAATGAAAAATTTAACTGTGGTCTAGAGGTCTTTTTTCTCTAGGTAGACCAACAATTAAACATTACATAGATAGGGCCATTAGATCTCAGTGATGTAAGCTGAGGTACAGTACAAAACTGATGGAGAAAGCACATGCTTCAAGTGGGAGTTGAAGCAGCGACCTTAGGATCGCTGTGAATACCATCCTCAACAGTCCTCCACTCTACCAACTGAGCTATCAGAGTGGGTGTACAGTACAGAAAGCAGGAGATCCCTTTGACAAGCCTATAGAAAAAAGGAAACAAGCAAGGTACTGGAAAATCACTGTACCTTTGTGTTGGTTCACTTCATCGCACATGCCAAAAGTCTTCTCAAAAGTCACAAAACACACCTTCAAAATGAAAGATTTTACTCTGGTCTGGAGTTTTTTTTTTCTCTAGGTGGACCAACAATTTAACACAACATAGATAGGGCCATTGGATCTCATTGATCTAAGCTGAGTCTCTGGTCTCTGGAGTATTGTGGAGTATAGCAGAGTATTGTGCAGTATAGCGGAGTATGGTGGAGTATGGCGAAGTATTGTGGAGTATTTCCAGAGTACAGTGGAGTATAGCGGAGTATTGTGGAGTTTAGCAGAGCATTTGCAGAGTATAGTGGAGTATAGCGGAATAAGGTGGAGTAAAGCGGAGTATTGTTGAATATATAGCAGAGTATTTTCGGAGTATAGTGGAGAATAGCTGAGTATGGTGGAGTATGGCTGAACATTGTGGAGTATAGCCAAGTATGGCGGAGTATGGCGGAATATTCTGGAGTATGGCGGAGTATAGCAATGTATTGTGCAGTATAGCGGAGTATGGTGGAGTATGGTGGAGTATTGTGGAGTATTGCCGAGTATTGCGGGGTATAGTGGAGTATGGCGGAGTATAGCAGAGTATAGCGGAGTATTGCAGAGTATAGTAGAGTATTGCGGACTATAGCTGAGTTTTGTGGAGCAATGCGGAGTATTTGCAGAGTATATTGGAGTATTGTGGAGTATAGCAGAGTATGGCGGAGTATTGTGGAGTATAGCAGAGCATTGTGCAGAATAGCAGAGTATGGTGGAGTATGGCGGAGTATTGTGGAGTATTTCCAGAGTATTGCGGAGTATAGCGGAGTATTTGCAGAGTATAGCGGAGTATGGCAGAGTATGGCGGAGTATTGTGGAGTATAGCAGAGCATTGTGCAGTATAGCAGAGTATGGTGGAGTATGACGGAGTATTGTGGAGTATTTCCAGAGTATTGCGGAGTATAGCGGAGTATTGTGGAGTATTGCAGAGTATTTGCAGATTATAGTGGAGTATAGAGGAATATGGTGGAGTATAGCGGAGTATAGTTGAATATATAGCAGAGTATTTGTGGAGTATAGCTGAGTGTTGTGGAGTATGGTGGAGTATGGCGGAGTTTTGTGGAGTATAGCAGAGTATAGTGGAGTATAGCGGGGTAAAGCAGAGTATTGCGGAGTATAGTGGAGTATAGTGGAGTATGGCGGAGTATAGCAGAGTATAGTGGAGTATAGCGGGGTAAAGCAGAGTATTGCGGAGTATAGTGGAGTATAGTGGAGTATGGTGGAGTATGTGGAGTTTAGCCGAGTATTGCGGAGTAAAGCGGAGTATTGTGGAGTATAGCGTAGTATCGCGGAGTATGGTGGAGTATTCTGGAGTATAGCGGAGTATAGCGGAGTATAGCAGAGTATTGTGCAGTATAGCGGAGTATTGTGGAGTATGGTGGAGTGTGTGGAGTTTAGCCGAGTAATGCGGGGTATAGTGGAGTATGGCAGTGTATAGCAGAGTATTTGCAGAGTATAGTCGAGTATAGCGGAGTATGTCGGAGTATAGCGGAGTATTGTTGAATATATAGCAGAGTATTTTCAGAGTATAGTGAAGTATAGCGGAGTATGGTGGAGTATGGCGGAGTATTGTGGAGTATAGCGGAGTACTGCGGAGTATAGTGGAGTAAGGCGAAGTATAGCAGAGTATAGCGGAGAATTGCAGAGTATAGTAGAGTATTGTGGAGTATAGTGGAGTATAGTGGAGTATGGCTGAGCATTGTGGAATATTTCCAGAGTATTGCGGAGTATAGCAGAGTATTGTGGAGTATAGCAGAGTATTTGCAGAGTATAGTGGAGTATAGCGGAGTATGGTGGAGTATGGCGGAGTATTGTGGAATATAGCGGAGTATTGAGGAGTATAGTGGAGTATGGCAGAGTATAGCTGAGTATTTAGGAGTATAGCGGAGTAAAGCAGAGTATTTGCGGAGTATTGTGGAGTATTGCGGAGTATAGTGGAGTATAGAGGAGTATAGCAGAGTATAGCAGAGTATTGCATAATACAGCAGAGTATTGAGGAGTATATTGGAGTATAGCGGAGTATTGTGGAGTATAGCGGAGTATTCGCGGAGTATAGTGGAGTATGGCGGAGTATGGTGGAGTATGGTGGAGTATTGTGGAGTATAGCGGAGTATTGCGGAGTATATTGGAGTATTGTGGAGTATAGCGGAGTATGGCGGAGTATTGCGGAGTATTGTGGAGTATAGCAGAGTATTGTGGAGTATAGTTGAGTATGGTGGAGTATGGTGGAGTATTGTGGAGTATTGCCAAGTATTGCGGAGTATAGTGGAGTATGGCGGAGTATAGCAGAGTATTTGCAGAGTATAGTCGAGTATAGCGAAGTATTGTTGATTATATAGCAGAATATTTTTGGAGTTAAGTGAAGAATAGCGGAGTATAGTGGAGTATGGCGGAGTATTGTGGAGTATAGTAGAGTATAGCGGAGTATTGCAGAGTATAGTAGAGTATTGCGGAGTATAGAAGAGTATAGAGGAGTATTGCAGAGTATAGCTGAGTATTGTGGAGTATAGCGGAGTATTTGCGGAGTATAGTGAAGATAGCAGAGTATGGTGGAGTATGGTGGAGTATTGTGGAGTATTGCGGAGTATTGAGAGGTATAGTGGAGTATGGCAGAGTATAGCTGAGTATTAAGGAGTATAGCGGAGTATAGCAGAGTATTTGCGGAGTATGCCGGAGTATAGCGGAGTATGGTGGAGTATGGCGGGGAAATTGTGAAGTATATCCGAGTATTGTGGAGTATAGTGGACTATGGCGGAGTATAGCAGAGTATAGCGGAGTATTGCAGAATATAGCAGAGTATTGCAGAGTATATTGGAGTATAGAGGAGTATGGCGGAGTATTGGGGTGTATTTCCAGAGTATTGCGGAGTATAGCGGAGTATTGTGGAGTATTTCCAGAGTATTGCAGAGTATAGCGGAGTATTGTGCAGTATAGCGGAGTATTGTGGAGTATGGTGGAGTATGTGGAGTATAGCCCAGTAATGCAGAGTATAGTGGAGTATGGCGGTGTATAGCAGAGTATTTGCAGAGTATAGTCGAGTATAGCGGAGTATGGTGGAGTATGGCGGAGTATTGTGGAGTATATTGGAGTATTGTGGAGTATAGCGGATTAGGGCGGAGCATAGTGGGTAGTGGAGTATTTCCAGAGTATAGCGGAGTATAGCGGAGTATTGTGGAGTATTGCAGAGTATTTGCAGAGTATCGTGGACTATAGAGGAATATTGTGGAGTATAGTAGAGTATAGTTGAATATATAGCAGAGTGTTTGTGGAGTATAGCTGAGTATCGCAGAGTATGGTGGAGTATGGCGGAGTATTGTGGAGTATAGCGGAGTACTGCGGAGAATAGTGGAGTATGGTGGAGTATAGCAGAGTTTAGTGGAGTATTGCGGAGTATAGTGGAGTATAGCGGAGTATGGCGGAGTATTGTGGAGTATTTCCAGAGTATTGCGGAGTATAGCGGAGTATTGTGCAGTATAGCGGAGTATTGTGGAGTATGGTGGAGTATGTGGAGTATAGCCGAGTAATGCAGAGTATAGTGTAGTATGGCGGTGTATAGCAGAGTATTTGCAGAGTATAGTCGAGTATAAAGGAGTATGTCGGAGTATAGCGGAGTATTGTTGAATATATAGCAGAGTATTTTCAGAGTATAGTGAAGTATAGTGGAGTATAGTGGAGTATGGCTGAGCATTGTGGAATATTTCCAGAGTATTGCGGAGTATAGCAGAGTATTGTGGAGTATTGAGGAGTATAGTGGAGTATGGCAGAGTATAGCTGAGTATTTAGGAGTATAGTGGAGTATAGTGGAGTATAGTGGAGTATGGCTGAGCATTGTGGAATATTTCCAGAGTATTGCGGAGTATAGCAGAGTATTGTGGAGTATTGAGGAGTATAGTGGAGTATGGCAGAGTATAGCTGAGTATTTAGGAGTATAGCGGAGTATAGCAGAGTATTTGCGGAGTATGGTGGTGTATAGCGGAGTATGGTGGAGTATGGCGGAGAATTGTGGAGTATTGTGGAGTATTGCGGAGTATAGTGGAGTATGGCAGAGTATAGCAGAGTATAGCAGAGTATTGCAGAATACAGCAGAGTATTGCGGAGTATATTGGAGTATAGCAGAGTATGGCGGAGTATTGTGGAGTATACCGGAGTATTCGCGGAGTATAGTGGAGTATGGCGGAGTATGGTGGAGTATTGTGGAGTATTGTGGAGTATACCGGAGTATTGTGGAGTATATTGGAGTATTGTTGAGTATAGCGGAGTATGGCGGAGTATAGCGGAGTATGGTGGAGTATGTCGGAGTATTGTGGAGTATTTCCAGAGTATTGCGGAGTATAGCGGAGTATTGTGGAGTATAGCAGAGTATTTGCAGAGTATAGTGGAGTATAGCAGAATATGGTGGAGTATAGCGGAGTATTGCTGAATATATAGCAGAGTAATTTCGGAGTATAGTGGAGTATAGCGGAGTATGGTGGAGTATGACGGAGTATTGTGGAGTATTTCCAGAGTATTGCAGAGTATAGCGGAGTATTGTGGAGTATTGCAGAGTATTTGCAGATTATAGTGGAGTATAGAGGAATATGGTGGAGTATAGCGGAGTATAGTTGAATATATAGCAGAGTATTTGTGGAGTATAGCTGAGTGTTGTGGAGTATGGTGGAGTATGGCGGAGTTTTGTGGAGTATAGCAGAGTATAGTGGAGTATAGCGGGGTAAAGCAGAGTATTGCGGAGTATAGTGGAGTATAGTGGAGTATGGCGGAGTATAGCAGAGTATAGTGGAGTATAGCGGGGTAAAGCAGAGTATTGCGGAGTATAGTGGAGTATAGTGGAGTATGGTGGAGTATGTGGAGTTTAGCCGAGTATTTCGGAGTAAAGCGGAGTATTGTGGAGTATAGCGTAGTATCGCGGAGTATGGTGGAGTATTCTGGAGTATAGCGGAGTATAGCGGAGTATAGCAGAGTATTGTGCAGTATAGCGGAGTATTGTGGAGTATGGTGGAGTGTGTGGAGTTTAGCCGAGTAATGCGGGGTATAGTGGAGTATGGCAGTGTATAGCAGAGTATTTGCAGAGTATAGTCGAGTATAGCGGAGTATTGTTGAATATATAGCAGAGTATTTTCAGAGTATAGTGAAGTATAGCGGAGTATGGTGGAGTATGGCGGAGTATTGTGGAGTATAGCGGAGTACTGCGGAGTATAGTGGAGTAAGGCGAAGTATAGCAGAGTATAGCGGAGAATTGCAGAGTATAGTAGAGTATTGTGGAGTATAGTGGAGTAT
>RPOG01003661.1:0-58743 GCA_008086565.1 Thalassoma bifasciatum | reverse complement strand
CACACACACACACACAGATACTCCTTTATGATCTTGGTGTTGTCTCCTCTAACCTGCAGAACGCTTTAGGAGAAGTGGAGCAGGAGGTGAAGCAACACAGAGACAGAACTTGAAGAAAGTAGGGGGAGGAGCGAGACAACCCTCTGAGAAAGGCTTCATGACATCTTTGGATCCTGGAGCAGGTAAAGCCCTAACACATCTTAGCACCAAAGATCTGAAGCAGAGACATCCTCTGACAGTTATTATGGAAAAGGTTCATCTCATCTCTTTTGCCTTCTCTTCCTCCCTATCTTCCTCCTCATCTTTCACCTCATCTTCCTCCCTATCTTCCTCCTCATCTTTCACCTCATCTTCCTCCCTATCTTCCTCCTCATCTTTCACCTCATCTTCCTCCCTATCTTCCTCCTCATCTTCCCCCTCTTCTCCCCTCTGTGGGAGTTCTGGGCTGTGTTTCAGGACACAAAGGCCCAGTTAAACAGACCTCCTCAGCCCCCCTACAGAACCAGATCCTGCCCCTGAAGGATCCCAGGGAACCTGGCACTGAAGACAAACGGGTCATCAGGGGCGTGCTGCCTCTGGAGCTGAGAGGTACGAGGATGACATTGAGCATGACATCATTTCCTGTTTGTCAGCGCTTCCTTACACACTGACACAGATCCTGTGGTCATTAGAAACTTCTCTCTTCAGATTTTTTTATATGAACATAATTGTGATGTCAGATTTGCAGAGTGACAAACCCCTCGGCTGTCTGATTGTTGGTCCTGATGGAGAGATCCTCAGAGTATCTCTGTACGACAGCAGCCAGGATACAGCTGACAGTGGCAGCAAGACACGCCAGTGTGGTATGTTTGCATAGTTGCTAAGTTTTACCGCATCATGAGAAAGAAGCAGGAGCAATAAGACACTGGGGCATCGTCCCTCCCTGTCATTTATTCATACCTTTCCTTCCAAAAAAGAAGTTTATTGAAGTGTGTTGTTGCAAGTGTGTTTTTACTATTTTGATTTTTCAAGGTGGTATACTTTCAGTTTACTTTTTATGTAGTTATCAGAGATATACTTAATAAAGTTAAGAGTGAGAATAATTGGCTTGTACCAAAAAGAATATTTAAAAGTCTTTGTATATTTGACTCATATTTAGGGGTGTACAGAGAAGTCTCAGTCTACTTGGCCTGAACCGGAAAGTAAAACACTATCTAAAAATTTGAATCTCAAAGGAAAACCAATTTGGTTTGTAGTCCTGAGGAGGTTATCCTGGTTATCATGTTGTTAAAGTTTAATTTATATTTGCTTCTCTGACATTTCTTGACTACATATTCTCCTTAACTTTTTAAAGAAGTATAGGACCCTGATTTTTTTTTTTTTTACACAATTATTGCTTTTTCTGAATTGTATGAAATAGCAATAATGATTAAAAATGGATAATTTGGTTCATGCAGGCTGGAAACATTAAAATTGCATCTACAGTATGCTTTGCAACAACTGACATGCTTTTACTCAAGTTTAATCTCTTTCTATGACTTTATGGTAGGGTACAGTACGGTTCATTTAGTTTGGGGTGAGAGCAGAGGTAATTATTGAGGGCTGGAGATGGGTGGGCAGGCCAGTCACAGATTCTATTGAACAAGAATAGCTCCGTGCTGCTCATAAAAAAATAAAATAAAATAAAATAAAATTGGAAAAATGAACATGCTCAGTTCATTTTGAGGTTAATGAACTAAGTTTATAATTTAAGAATATGAACTATGAACTTAAACTAGTTCACTTTAATCTGTGTAAATCGAACTTTGAACTGGTTCATTTTTTGTGTGAACTTGCACAACACTGTTCACTGGTGATTTTACATTGCTTGTACGTGTGAGTGTGTGCATTAAAGGTTATCTGTCTCTATGGGCCTGATCTACTAACAGTTTGCGTGCACAAAAACATGTGCAAACTCAATAGCATCCACAAAGCTGATCTACTAACAGAGTACAGGCGTGGATTGCATCTCCCATATGAGCAAAACAACACATGTTATCCATTAGCATGTTTACTTTCATGAATATACAGAACACATGCAGATCACCAGGACATGCAAAATTCTAGGAGGGGAATATGCAAATGTGATCATTCAGCACCTGCAAAGTAATTTATCAAACCTGAAACAGTTTGTGGTCGCTGTTTTAGTATTTTTATTTTGCATGTGTGAAAAGCAGGTGCAAAGTGGAACAGTGTTACCCCCAGACAGTTGCAGTCAAATACAACAAACTACAGACAAATGTTTGGACATCTGCACAACCCAAGAGGTCTAAAAATCTCTTTAAGAAAAGCAAGCACAAAAAAATCAGAGCCTACTCTATGATTCAGATTCCCTCTCTTTTTCTCTCTCTCGCCACCTCTCTCCTTCTCTCTCTCTCTCTCTCTGCAGGTAATAATTAAATTATTAGTTAAATTGTTGAAAAACAGCTTTAGTTTTTCTGTGTTTTAGTGCTCTTTAATGTAGATAATTAGACATGTGGAGTCAGAGCTTTTTGTCCAGCAGTTTTTTTCTATAAATCCAGAGATTCAGACGAGGAGGAAGGATGAAAAGCATGTTTTTCTGCTGGCTGCGGCAAAGAACGAGTTCATCTCTTTGTAGAGCTGACAGACAGCACACATTATGATACTGTCAGCAGCAAAAAATTAGGTGAATCACGTTTCCTTTTTGAAAACTTCAGAATTAAAGTAAGATCACAGTGCTTTTGTTACTTTGCAGGTTTACCCCTTGCACCGATAAGGATTAAGACTTAAACATCTGTTTTGAATTTCTGACACAGTGTAACGGTGATGGTGAGCAATCACAGCAGTTATGTCCTTGTGATTAAGTCCAAGATTAAAATATATCCTAACAAAGTCCTGAACTGTCAGTTCTATCACAAGAGCACAGAAGACTGGCTGATTTCTGCTGTGCAGCTGATATCTAGTGGGTTATCCATACATGATATTTACTGTGTCTCCATTTTTACACTTCTTTTACCTAGATATCCAACTCTTTGGATTCAAACATCCTTTTTGGTTTACAGCCAATCTGCTCTCTCTATCTCTCCGCACAGACAGACAGCAGCACACGCTATATCCTCATTCAAATAGGGCGGTCTGTTCCTGCTATCAACTGTGCGTGCTATCTTAGTAGATCACTCGTAACATGCCCACAATTTTGTTTGTATATGCAATTTAGCGCTGGGTATTTGGGATCTTGGTAGATCAGGCCCTATGTGTCAGTCCTGTGATTGAATGGAGAACAGTCCAGGATGTCCCCCACCTCTCACCCTAAGACAGCTTGGACAGGCTCCTGCCACCCGCACCCACTCATGGATGAATGAATTAATGTGAGCCAGCTGTGTACTCAAAGTTAACTGCTCTTTACCAAGAAAAAAAGTATACTTGTATAAATTAAATAGTGACCAACTATTGTATCATTCGTGAACTTTCAGTATATCCCTATGTTTACCAGCAGTAAACTTCAAAGTATACTTCCATAAACTGATGAGTGTGTGAGATATAAATTTAGACTATATCTGTAAGTTTCCTTGTCGTGTACCTGCAGTACTACATAGAACTTGAATACAGACTAGTAGTGTACTCAACGTTTACTTCTCTTTACCAAAAGACATACTTTTGATACACTTTTATGAACTAAAACTGGGCCAACTCAGTCCCAAAAAGTATGTAAATAGTACACGTGCAAGTCAACCACTTGTTTATTGATATTAGTATTCTAAATTCTATGTGAAAAATACTTGACCTTTACTTGTGTATACTTAAGAGAATATTCTCTGAAGTGGGGATGCACCTATGCCAGTATCGGTGTTTGGTGTTGGTGCTGATACCACACTGAAGCACTCATACTCAAACTTGTAAAAGTACGCCGAAAACCATGACAACGAGCACCACAATAAACAAATTGGCTTGTCATTTGTGCCCAGGTAGAACAACTGTTGACTGTTAAAAAAGTCAGCAACAGTGCAGGTGAATCATGGTCTTCATTTCATGTGTTGAAATGACAGAGTGAAACAATAAAAGATATTTTCAAAGTCACATGCAGAGGTGTTACTAAGTATTCAGATTAGATCGGTATCAGTGAGTACTCAAATGTAAGGACTTGCACTTGGTTTGATTAAAAAGTGGTATCACTGCATCACTACTTTGACGTACACTTGTTTTTTGTGAGGGTCTTTCCAGTAAAGCTCTCTCTGAGCTCTAATTAAGGCAAAATTCTCTTCCAAGAAAATGAAATTAAAGAGGAGCGAGAAGAAGATGGGAGCCACTGACAACTCCTTTCTGCTTCTCAGCTCTGCAGGTTTTGTCTCCAGAAGGAGAGAAGTTACCTTGGCTCATCATGCTGCAACCTGAACACACACACACAGGTCTGTGAACACACACTCACACACTCACACACTCTCTCTCTCTCTCACACACACACACACACACACACACACACACACACACACACACACACACACACACACACTTTGTCTGTATGTGTTTCAGGCAGAGAGCTGGAGCAGAGCTCAGATGTTACTGTGGATGAAATCCAGCTCCATCAGTCCTCCCACCAGGTGATATTTGACCCTTTATTTCACACCCAGACAAAGTTTGATCTGAAGTTCAGCCTGGTGGAGACAATAACCTGTTTCTTTAAGCAGCTGATGGACCTGCAGGGACAGCTTAATGCCTCCTCCCCCAGCAGCAGCAGCACAGACTCAGGTGGGTCTCTGCTGCTCCTTTGGTTTATTCTGAATCGAAATGAACTTTCTCAAATACTTCTGATTTCTCCCTTTGCTGATAGGGATCAGGAAACAAACACAAAACTTAGAGGCAGAGGATATATCGAGGTCAGAGAAAAAGGAGGCACAGGAGAAGAACATCAGGTTGCCTCCTCTGAAGGAGACGTGGAGGGAGGAGCAGAGAGGAGGTGATGCTGAGGAGGAGGAAAGGCTTCAAGATGCTGAACAGATCACACATCTGTTTGAATCAACACAAACTGGGTTAGTTAAAAAAAGAGACCTTTCCTGTCCTTATTTGTTAAATCAAGATGATAAAAAAGCTGTGTTCTCTGACCTAGAGAATAAATGTTTTCTATTGTTTCATGGACTTGACCTGAGAAAAACTTAATTTAAGGATTGTTTAACTCACAGACAGAGGAGCCAAAACCACTTCAAAGCAACAACAGAGGAGGCTCCTGACAGGAAGAGGAGAGAAACAAAGGCAGATGGTCCTGAAGAAGCTGTAAAAAGGTGAACAAGAAAAGTCTGAATAGCTTTGAGGAATTCAGACACAACAAGTTGGCTGACAGTCATGTCCTTCATTAATTCAGAGAGAGGGAGGTAAAAACAGAAAAAGGTTCAGGATCGGACGGACAGAAGATGAGGAAGGAAGAGAGCTCTCTGAAGGAGAAGAGGAGACGGGATGCTCAACCAATCAGGGGCCAGAAGAAAGAGGAGGGGAGCGAGAGAGACGCAGCAGAGATTCAGGATCCATCTGATCTCTTTACTAACGTGAGAGCTTCCACTACAACAATGTCTGTTCTGTGGATGATGTAAGCCGTACCGGGAGAAATTCTAAGATCTGTAAAAATCTAAAAATCAAATTTTAAGGAAATATAAAAGTTCAGATTTTGAGATATGAAGTCATAATGTTAAGATAAAAAGTAAAAGTTATGAGAAGAAATTCAAAATATGAGATAAAAGTCAGAATTCTAAGACCAAAAGTCACAGAAATGTAATGAAAAGATGAAATTTTAAGATACATAATGTAGAAATTAAGAAAATAAGGTCAAAATTTTGAGATGAAAAGTAAGAAATGTGAGACAAAAGTAAATATGTTGGTACAAATGTCAAAATTAAGATTACAAAGTCACATGAAAGACATTAAAAGTTAAAATTGTGAGGGGAAAGTCTCAATTTTGAGGTAAGTCAAAATTTTAAGTCAAAATGTGAGGAAAAAAGTCAAAATTTTGAGATCAAAAGCTCAAATTTCATTACAAAATTTCAGAATTAGAGTGAAAATTCAAATTACAAGAGTCAAAAGTATTGCATGCAAGATAAAAATTTTGTCAAAATACTGAGTCAAAAGTTTAAAAAAAGTCAAAGTATAAATATCAGTCAAAATTTAAAAGATAAAGTCAAATTATTGGGATTAAAAAGTCAGAAATCTGAGGAAAAAATGTTCAAACTTTGAGATAAACGGTCAAAATTTAGTGGTATGTGAAGTAAGTTGAAAATATTAAATAAGTCAGAGAGATAAGGAGTTTGAATTTTGGGATAAAAAGTTTGTAAGTAAATGTATGTGCTATTTGTCGTTTTTGAGGATCTTAGGGTATTTTTGCAAGATCTCCAAATAGCCGGGTAGGGATGTTCTCTTTTTGGGTTCTTAGGAAATAGTCACCCTATAGGCTTACAGATAGTTTTCTGTCTTTTAGGTGAATGAGAAGATGAGGGAGCACAAGGGGAAAGAGAAGAGAGATGAGAGAGGAGATGCAATGAAGAGGAAACCAGGATCTGCTGGGAGAAGGAGGAGGAGGAGAGGAGGAGAGCTTACACACAGAGCAGGAGTTAACGGTGAGCTGCTGCTGCAAAAGGCAAAAAAAAAGTCACACAGAAATGAAGAGAGAAAAAATATGATTGAAAGACTGTCTCTTAAAATTTCACACAGAGGACTCAGAGGAACAAGATGAGTTGAAGATCAATCAGGAAATAAAAGATGAGTCTCTCAACAAGTCCACCAAAAGTCTGAATCCAGGGTCAGAGCCTGCAGACTCAGATCCTCTCCACACCAGCTCTGACAAACTCAGCAGCATCCAATCAGTGAGCTCGCTCAGGTCAACCACTGCTGCCTCCATCCTGAGGAGCTCCAGGAGGTCTGTGGCCTCCTCCTGTGAGGGGGCGGGGCCAGCCAACGCCATGGCTCTGACCTCATCACATGGACGCCTGTCGTCATGTTCCACTGTGATGGTGATCGAGGAGCAGCTGATGCTGAACCCTGTGAAGCCTGAGGTCAGTGTGAAATTAGGGTTTAACAAGATTTACTCGACATGCCTCACATCTCTGCATCACCAAAGTTAAAAAAGTGTCTGCAGCAAAGTCAGAGTTCATCAGGACTCTCTATGTTTCAGGCCTACGGACCAGCACGGAGTCAGAAACACGAGGAGGTCACAGCTCTGCATGTGGCCCAGCAAGCAGAGAGGAGGAGGCAAGAGGTGGAGAGGAAGAGGAGGGAGAGGGAAGAAGAGGAGAGGAGGCAGCAGGAGAGAGAGCAGACAGAGGACAGGATGAAGAGTGAGCTGCAGGAGGAGAGGGGGAGGAGAGCTGAGAAGATCAGGTCTGTATGTTCTTATGTTCCCTCAGGTTCAACACTCACAAAGTGTAAACTTTTTCAAAGTCTTGCTGGAAGAAGCCAGTGAAAGATAAATAAGAATATCAGCAAACCTCACCAGTGTTTACTGTCCTTCCTTTTAGATCCAGGAGGGAGGCAGAGGAGGAGAGGAGGAGGAAACAGGAGGAAGAGGAGCAGCAGAAAACAAGACAGGACCAGGAGCAAAGAGAGAGAGAAAGGAGGAGGCAGGAGGAGAAAAAGAGGCAGATGGAGAGGTTCCAGAGAATGAGAGAGGAGGAGGAACACAGGAGGAGGGGTGAGGGGGAGGAAGAGGGGAAAGAGGGAGTAGATGGGGAGTGAAAATCTGCTGCCTCTGGTTATGTGTGATCTCATGTTTCCTTTCTGCAGCTGAAGCTGAGCGTCTGCATCTGGAAAAAGAGCATCTGCAGCTCGAGGAGGAGAGAAAGAAAGAGGAGGAGAACAGGAAGCTGCAGGAGATGGATGAGCCAGAGAGGACAGAGTACCTCCAGAGGAAAGAGCTGGAGGAGGAGAAGAGGAGGAAAGAGGAAGAGGAACAAAGGAGAAGAGAAGAAGAAGCTGCTGTGCAGGCTGCAGAGGAGGCCCGGCTGCAGGCCGAGCAGCTGCACAGGTGCAGATCCATCTGAGTCTGATGGTTTCATGATGATTCAGGAGTGTTCCTCTAACCAAGCACCTGTCTCTGTCCACCCTCTCCTCCTGCAGACAGATGGCGCTGTATCAGCAGCAGTTGGCCCTCAGACGGGGTCTTGTGTTGGAGGCTGCGGGTCTGAAGGAGTTTCAGAGAATCTCGCGGCCGTGGGTCTACTCTTATTTCACCATGTTGAAGTTCCTGGGTCCAAAACCTGACAAACCTGTGAAAATGGTTTAAATCTCAAAATCATGACTTTTTATCCCATATTTTGACTTTTTGTTTTTTGCAAAATTTTGATCCAATTACCTTAGAATTTCGACTATAGTATTCTAAAATTCTGACTGACATTTCTCAAAATTTTGACTAAATATGGTCCAAATAACTCAGTAAATCCATGATTATATATATATTTATTTTAACTGGTGGAAATGGGCTTCTGTACTTTCTATCATGAACTCTGAGGATAGAAACATGTTTGATTCAAAGAAAATAGAAATCTCGCAAGCTAAAGGGGCTTTTTTATTAGCTTTCCACTTAGGAGAAACACATGCACTCAAATTTCAATTTCTTTTGCTTGGCCTTTTAGAGGATAGAGAGAGCAGAAGTCTTTCAATGTGAATGTGTCTGTTCATATGTAAAGGAAGCGCATATTTACATGTCACCAGTAGGTGGCGGTTGTGATCCGAGTATAAGTACTTCAGTGTGTATAACTTTTTCTGAGTAATGTGTGAGTGCAACACAACCATATAAACAAACACTAGACAATTTCCACGGAAATCGTGAGAGGGGCTCGGGCGGCTGCCGGGCAATTCGGTTTCCTTACATTAGATAAAACTGAACCACACTTTTCCCTCCATGTGTGTGTCTTTATATGTGTAAGGTTAACCCTGACTGTGTGTGTGGGTGAGGCAGATAAACCTTCATGTGTTTGTGTGTTACTGAATGTTTTGATTGGTTAGTGTAAACAGCTGTGGAACATCAGAGACATCAGTTAAGGGGCTGTGTGGTTTCTATGGTAACACAAGATGAAGGGACAGAATGACTCAGCACTTTGCCTGTCTGCTGTCTATCTACAATAGGATTTAACCCAGAGCTCTGGCTCCAAACAAACTGACCTTGTGCCAAAACCATAAGAGCCATCAGACATATGAGGGCATCGTGAGCTTCAGGAAAGACTAAGGATTCTGGATATGTAAATTTTATTCATCTGTAAAGGCTGGAAATATGACTAAATCGCGAGTGAAAAAAGGGGTTGATGAAGAATCTCAGCTAAGAATCCTCACCACTGATTACATAGAAGCAGAAAGCAGCAGGAAGCTGAGTTTAGGTGACAGTTGGTCACTTCCAGGCTTGTGCTTACAATTTTTTTGTTGAAATCTGACTTCTGTGAGAAGTCCAACGAAACTGTCTTCGTTTGATGTATTTTTTGTGTCAATGGAGTGAAGTTTGTGGCTTCTAGCCAGTTGGATAATAAGATTTTTTCTCTGAGAGCTTCCACTCTAACGATGACATCATCCACTGTGGCTCCACTGATTTAAAGGAGATTTTTGTCAAAGCAGGGGGTTTGAGGACTCCCCTCCCAAAAACCTTAAACTCCAGTGTCATGCCTCATACATTCCTGGAAAAAAAAGACAAAAAAAGCTACGTTTTGAAGTTTGAATGAACTCTAGGTGAAAGTATGGCGAGGCAGATGTGCTGGGAAAAACAGTGTTATTTTGTAGTTCTTGGAGAGATTCCCATTCATTTTCCCATTGACTTTTTCCACGGTTTTTCCTGAATAACTCGGCCAAAATTTGAGTAATGAAAGAGAAAAGCCATAGCCCGCATGTCACGGGCAGGCGCTCGTTTTGATATTTACTTTGTGGGGGTTTTCTCAAAGCCCTTGGAGGAGAAGCGCGCCGAAAAAGTGTCCGGAAGATGATGATGAAAAAGGAGTCATAGGGGAGAGTAATAGCATAGACCAGTAGTTTCCAACCTTTTCTATCTCGGGGCCCACTTTTACGTCTCACTAAATGTTTGTGGCCCACCTCTTACCAGCCTCTGACCCCATAAATATGAAGGTTATATAATATATATTGCCTATTTAGAGCCCAATTTGTAACAAAGTCCTGAAATGTCATAAAAACAGTGCAACAAACAGAAATGTAGTAAATGGTTGATAATGTAACAAAAGTGCTGAGCCAGAAATGTTTATAAATGAGTAATCAAACCCAAAATATAATAAGTCAATGATGAAACAGGTGCTGATAACTTTTCCTTTTTGCCGTTATTACATTTCAGGCTAAACACTGTTTTTTACATTTTAGGTATAATAACATTTTTAAAACTAGAAAAGCAATTTCTGAAGAAATTGCGCTGTCAATGCAGAAGCTGAAGCAGCTCACGCTGAACTGCTTATGCAGAATCCTGAATATGCTGAATTACTGAATTTATCTGAAAATGGTTGAATGAATCTTGAAAAAGCTTGCGCTGAACTGCTGAATGCAAAATGTTGAAGGAGAACTCACGAACATGAACATGAAGACTTGGCTGAAAGGACGTGAAATAATGTCCAAAATGAAAATGTAGATGGATGAATTAAAGAATCATCTGAATTAAAGGAAATGGATGAATCACAATGAAAGAATATTTTATCCCTCAAAGTTGTGTAGGAACTATCAGAATTTTCAGATGTTTGAGACAGTGAAGTGAGTGTGTGTGCTGTTATGATTGTGTATTTGTGTGTGCTTGTGTGTGTGTGTGTGTGTGTGTGTGTGTGTGTGTGTGTGTGTTTGTGTGTACATGGTTGATATGCTTGTGTGTGTTGTGTATGAGTGTGTGTGCTTGTGTGTGTGTTTGTGTGTGTATATGGTTAATGTGCTGATGTGTGTGTGTTTGGTGTGTTTGTGTGTGGGTATATGTTTGGTGTGCTGGTGTGCTGTGTGTTGGTCAGTGATGCAGAGAAACAATCACTTGAGTATCTTTCTTCATCAGTGTTTTGATCTGTAGGTATAAACAGGTGTGTCAGATCACAGGTCTCCATGGTAACCTGCTCGTTAGGCTGTTTGAAGCTGCAGCTGTTTGATTTAACTGACAGACAGTTGATGAGGAGCTGGATTTGAGCCAGGGACAAGGGTGCGAATATCCATAGGCTGCGCAAAATCCTTAAGGGCTAGCAGAAAACCAAAACCACCGTTAGATTCACAAGGCTCAGAAGTATCTATTGATGTAAATTTCATGTCTGTTGAGCCACAGGTTTTACCAGAAATGTGAGTTTAAAAAGTGTTACTTTTTCTTTATCTCTCAGAAAGTCCCCTGAAAATTAACATTAGAGCAGATGGGGGCAGATGATGACTTTCTGTGACAGTTGGCCACCTGTAGGCTTTGTTCTTTGTCCTTTTGGTGTCAAGGGTCATTAATCAGAAGCAGAACAAGATTACCTACGTTTTGAGCCCAAATTTGAGTATGTGGAGTGAAATTTGTGGCTCCTGGGCCTGTTTATCCAAAAAGTTTCCAGGTGATTTGAGAGGACCAGGTGTGAGATTTTAAGTTTAGGAGTGAGATGTCAAACTTGTAAGCACCACATACACACCAATGTTAAACTGCTGCAAGGGCTGATAAACTTCATGACCTTTGAAGGAGTTTTGTGAAGAAACTATAAATGCAAGAAAGAAGCTGAAATATACTGAAGAAAGCCAAATGATGGCTGAACATTTTGCAGGTTGAATGAAGTTTCTGGCTGAAAGTATGACTGAATGAGAAGGGTCTGAATGAGGCTGAAGTAATTCCCTGAAATCTTCAGAATCTGAAGCTCTCCCAGTTATTCCAGATGGAAGAAAAATTGTGAAAAAATTGAAATATCTCTGAAAGTAAAAGTGAAACCGGTCTGAAAAGTCATAGCGCACCAGTCCTGAACGAGGCCGGTCGTTTTGAAGTTTGAACGGTGAAAATCGGTTGAAATTTGTGGGAGAAGAAGCGATCCAAAAAAGTGGGTGGAAGAAGAGGAAGAAACTTAAACTTTTTTGACACAGAAGAACATAAGCTGTGAATGCCTTGCTGCATTCACAGCAATTACATTTCGTGTCATTTTTATATTCTTAAGACCATAACTGATGTTCAACATTTTAACATTGTTATGAATATTTGTATCTTTATAAAACAGCTCCTTACAAAAATAATAGTTTTTTGGAAATGATTTGGCGGCCTACTTGCAATGCCTCCACGGCCCACCAGGGGGCCACGACCCACAGGTTGGGAATCACTGGCATAGACATTATATAGAGATCTCTATATAATGTCTATGAGTGATAGGGGCTCGTGGCAGAGCTATGGAGGAAAGGGGGCGTGTCAAGCCCGAGCCCCTAATTACTAACACCCGTGCATATACAAATTTACACTTACGCACACACACTCAGAGTACCTTTGGCTCTTTTATCTTCTATCCTTCTATGCTTTTTAGCGTGCTCATGTGTGATTCTCTTTTCCTTTTGAATTGTTGTATCTTTGGTAATTTCATAGTCCATTTACTGTTTTGAATGTAATAGTTCCCAATACAGTCAGGAAATTCATCTGTGTCTTTAACTGACGGAGTGATCCTCTGCTGTCACCACGATCTTTGCTCTCACACCGGAAACACATCTTGGTCCCTGTGTTGTTAGCTCGCTGATTGTAAACAGTCTCTGGTGCAGCTTCAAGTTTCTGAACTAAACTGCTTGTTCCGAACAATAGGAGACTCTGGAGTGCAAGTATGAACAGTTAAGAATAACAGGGAGTAGTTTGTTAAAATGAATAAGTGTTTTTCTGTGAGATTTAACGGAAAGTCTGCGGCTGGAGCTTTGCGTTAGCTCTGTTAGCATAAACTGGTCCCTGAAACATCACCCAGGTTTGTGAAGGTGAGTGAACTGTGTTATATCCTTTCATTGATCTGTTATACACTAAAATATAACCTTTAAACAGGGAGACTTTAATGTGGTTTGTTAATATAAGCTTGAAAATTGAACCTGGGGTGTTGTTCAGACTGAGCTGCACGGACCTGTCTGTTATTGCTGAAAGACTAAATGTCCCATTCATATATGGGTCAATGAGGTGACGTCCCTTTTTTGTGTCCGAGTGCAATATTTCCTTCCATCATGAATTGAGTATTTCATGTATTTCTTTATTCTCTGAAACCTGTGTTATTTGAACACATCTTTAAACTATTAAAATATAACATGTTTTTTGTGTTTTGGTTCCTCAAACCCCCAAAATGTCAGGTGGTGCAACCGTCCTGACAAGTATCCACAGTAATTAAACTCTAAAAATTGAATGTCAGTTATTGTAAATGGAAATTAAAAACACAGTGGCATTATTTTATGCTTGAACCTTTTTAAATAAAACATTCTTTGCAAATAAAAAGAATTTTAAAGCTGTTGAGAAATTTTAAAAACTTTTGTCCCGTAATTTTCACCTTGTCAAATGTCAGGGTGGTGCAACCGTAACATTAGACTTTTATTTTAAAGTGAAGAGAATAAAACAGGAAACAGGAAACTGCATCAGCCAGAGGAGCCCAAATGACATTTGTGACCAAGTGGAAAAGTTTGTAGATTTCTCTGAAATACTGATAAAAAAGGTTTTTTCACTTCATTGGTGACTGGAACAATTTCCATGTCAGGTGGTACAACCAATGTAATAATGTGAAATGTTATTTTAACATCAAATTATTTATCTTATTCTCAAATAAAAGAAATGAAACACACAAAATGAAAATGTATGAGTCACTATAGACACTTGAGAGATACTTGCCAATAATTTCACACTGAAAAAATAACAGGAACATATAAATATATCTTCATATATTCGGTTGCGCCACCTGCCATTTTTGGGTGCTCAAATTAAAAAAACAAAAAAATAATGAACCTAAAAACTTTGAAGTGTTGGTCAACTACTGAAATCTGTTAGAAAACACAATTCTTCTCTCAGAAATATGTTTTTATCCATTTTCAAAGAACTTTTTAAAAATANCTGCTGACATATAAATGACTGAACCTCTCTCCTAATTCATACTGTAACTGTGCACACAGGTACAACTTTCACAACCTCCCCCAGACTTTCAAAATGGACATCAGCATCGCCGTGTCCCTGATCCGGGGTCAGATGGGCACTGTGGTTGAGCAGGCTGTGAACGGAGCGGTGGAGACCGTGCTGGCTGAGATGCTCAAAGTGGTAGGGGCTAAATTTGAGGAGCTGAAAGGCCAGGTGGCGCTCATGAAGAGAGACATCACGTCTTTACAGAGGGAGAAGGCCCTGAAAGAGAAGGAGAACGAAAACATTCGAGCTAAGCTGCGTTACACAGAGCTGAAGCTGAAGTACTACAGGCAGGGCGTGGAGGAGGAACTCCAGCAGAGAGCCTCTGCATCCGGTTTTGTCCGCATCCACCCGTCCTCTTTTCTCCCAGCACAGAGGGGCGGTGCAGGGGTGTCCTCCACCGAGATCTCTCCATCCTGCTCCACTCAGAATAGGACCTCAGAGGAATCAGAGATGAGAGCAAATCAAGGTAAAATCAAGGAATAATTCACTCTATCGAGCAGAATTTTAGCAGCCCTTGGCATCAAACATCATGCTCAGAGTAGGACTGCTGCAACTTCTTTGCTTCATCCTGTAGCACCTTGAAATCAGGAAAACACGTCAGAAAGTGTACTTGCTTGTATAATTATCCAGAAATGTCCACAATATTAAAACCATAAACACACACGCCTGCTTCCTTAAGCACTTGATCACACTCAAACTGACAATAACATCGCACCGTCCCATAAAATAGAATATTGCAGCATCTGCTTCACCCAAATATATTCACATCATCAGTTTTTAGTGATCCACCAACCTTGCTTTCCCTACCAAGGATGCGGCTTTTCCTCATACTCTGCCCATAGCAGATAAATATATTTGAAGAGAGATGATCTATGAGACAATGACGAGACGTATTGAAACAGAAACTATTCAACATGAACAGACCCAAGGAAAGCCTGTTTGCAGTGAGGCAAACCTGGTGTGCAAGACACACCTCCTCAACCTTATACAAATTACAGGACGCACAGGTCAACCCTGGGAACATGGAGCCCTATGACCACTTACAAAAATATCATTGTCACAAACTGGACAAATTTAACATGTAAATCGCAGATGTCGTAATTTTTCAGAAACAGCAAGAAGAGATGAATGATCCATTCCACTGGTTAAAAGTGTTTCACCATTTCAAATCTAACACAGTATCCAGGCATGATGACATCAACCTCACATTTTGCTGACCTGCTTTGCTGATGACTTTACTCAGTCTTGCTTCTTAATGTGTTTGTCTCTCTAGAATACACCTTTCCACCCAACAAGAGGCGGCGTCCTGTCAGAGTGCGCTGTCACCCAGACATCTCCGTCCCACAGCCATCTGAGCTGCTGCCCCCTGCTTCGCTTTCTGTGGATACTCTGATGGAGTCTGTGGACAGCAGCTCAGGTAAAGAGAGGAGAGGAGGGTTCAGGGACAATCACAAACTTTACAACGTTAAACAAAACTGATCACAGGTCTTTGTGTCTGTGCAGTTTTATTCTGTCCTGTGGAGCAGGAAGCTGCTCAAAGCCAAGAGGAGGATCAGGAGGAGGACTGTGAGTGGACAGTTGCCGTGGAGCCCCAAACTGAAGCTGTGGACACAGTCTCAGATCCTCTTTGTGTCCAAACTCTGACGCTGGACTCAGGACAACAGTCCAGCCCCGTCTCTCTGTCCCCAGAGAGTTTCATCCCGACTGTTAGCTCGTCTCTGCCTTCTTCTGCTCCACAGGTGATAATGAACACATTTGATTAGTGGTTCCCAACAGTTCTTGAACTTTGACTCCATTTTTACTTCTCAATTTTCCAGTGACCCCAAGACGTTTCCAGAATGAATGTCTCAGCAATTGTATGCAGCTCCATTGTCCTAGTAATGACACAGCTCACCTCTAGGACGCCTTCAGTGTCCGCTCACCAAAAAAGGCAAATACAGCAAGTGTTTTGGCTCCTATGAGGGCACTTAAGCTAGTGTTTTGGCTTCTAGGAGGTCAGTTTAGTGCACATATGGTCTCCAAAGAGTTTACTCTAGAGCATGATTTTCATCAACCCCCATCCCCCTCTGTGTACACTACTGGTTTCAAATGTGATTTTTATATTATCAGTGGGAAAGAAGAGCAAAACTTTTGGTGTTTGAGCTAGAAAATTTTGAGTTTTCTTTCTAAAGTGTTTAATCTTTTTTATTTCTTCATGTAAGATGCTGTTGTGGCGTTGGGGATCTTCTAAAAACTGTCTTTATGAGGCAGGCGAAGAAATCTTTCAGTTTGTTGTCTGTCTTTCCCAACACATTGTGACTTTGTGTTTCTATAGGTTGAAGTGAGGGGACTCATGTAGCGGGAACTGTGCTGTCATGTGATCGTGGCCATCAGTCAAGATGCTCAAGCTCAGACAGTCACATGCTGCATTTTTTTAAAGCTAGATTTGTATTCCAGAAAGTTAAAGTGTAGAATACAGTTATTTAAGATTTTGTGTGTTGTGTTTTAGTTTTATAAAGAATAACACTGAGCCCAATAATTTTTAATTTTTTTTCCTCCATCACTAGACATTTCAGGCAGCTCCATTTGAATTCCAGGTGACCTCACATGGGGTCCTAACCCCAAGGTTGAAAAGCACTGCTGTATTACAGTGTCCTTACACCATGTTTTGACCTTTGTCCTCACTATTAAGCAAGTCTGAGTAAAAATAATTTTCTCTTGTAATCTTAAACAATCAGTGCTTTCCAGAAGCAAACTGTCAAATTATACATGTGACTGATGTTTTTAAATATTGTACTGCAGGTGAAGCAGGAGCCCCAGCAGCAGCAGGAGGAGGAGGAGGAGGTGATCTGCATCAAGGAGGAGCAGGAGGAGGAGCAGGTGACTGCTGCCCTGCTGATGGACTCCCAGGTGCAGCAGAGTCTTCCTCCAGAGACGGAGGTAAACATGAAGAAGGCCTTCATTTTTACAAGAGAGGAGTGGTTTGGCTTTAGCCTTAATTTTTGCTTTAGATTTTCTGAAACAAGAGGGTTCTAGATTCAACCAGAATGACCAGCAGCAAAAAGAAACAGAGCAAAACAGAATCTTAACTGTTTAGGATTCAAACTCAAACTAACTGAAGGCAGTGAACCCAGTGTGCTGGTGAGGCATTAGTATTCATACTCTGTGAGTTAATAATAATCTGCCTGTCCCTTTAGGCTCAGAGCTCAATGACAGAGTGGCCTGCACATCAAGAAAACCAGAGAAACCACATGGCAGCTTTCAATGCAGCAGGAACAAACACCTGTGAGTACACCTGACCATGAAGATACCAAACACATGATCCACATATTTACTGTGGTTTGAATCTGATGTCTTCTATTCCCTGGATGTAAGAGTGTGTATTTGTCTCTCAGGGTTTCCCCCAGTGTTTTGCCCCCCTGCCAGGGTAAGCGTCACTGGTTTGTCTATTTTACATAGGTTTTTATGATGACCAGCCAATCACTGCGCGTAAATGACTCTGTGTGTTGATAACAGTGAGTATGAGAGGCTATCCTGAGCAACACAGAGAAAGAATCATACGTTGTTGCAGCAAATCTCATTTACCTGCAGTAAGTCAGGTGTGTGGCTCAAGAGTTTGTCTCGTGTGATGCTGCAGGTGTTAGCGGGGCTGTTTATACCGTCTATGGTAGAGCTGGGCAACATAACGGTCGTTAGAATGTTTGATAATGTCACTGAACTTGGTTAGAAAACAATGAGCTGATCCAGAACCACATCTCTACAACCTCTGGCACTTTAGAGGAGTGTCTTTTTGATTTTTTTACTGACACATTCACGAAGCCGGGATCTTTTTTATTTCACCCGTAGATTATTATTGCTGCGATTGATGTACGTACGCAAAACCTGCTGCTTCTCATAAATAAAACTGTGATCATTTGTTGCTTTTAAAAGTTAAGAAATATACATCAGTAATTATCAGAATACTACTGTTCAACTGAAGAAAATCTCTTCTTTTTGGTGTTATGGATGGATCATGATTAATGATCCTGAACATTTGGAGACGGCACTAATGGGCGATTGACATTTAAACTGGAGAGAGAGCGGTGCACTATAGGGACAGAATATATGAAAAGTTGAGTCCTGTCTTTCACCGTGACTTCGCTTATTCCATCGTCTGAACCCTCTGTTCAGCATAAATCCCTCCGTTAAGGAGCAAAACAACAGAACCAACCTGCAACGAGGTGTGTGCTACGAGCAGGTTTTTGACTGGGGTGCCCTGACCCATTTTTGCAGAAGAGGGGCATGAATTATATGAGCCCAGACTCAAAAAAAGAATAAATACTCTCTTTTTTTATACATCTCTTCCCATAGTACTAGGACTGTGAATAATGATTTTAGAATATGATTATCCAGATTCAGGAGGAGCTCAGTTTGAATGTTGTGTGTAAACACATAAATGAAAATGATCAAAAATCCCTGTATTTTAAGATTGTGCTTTTTTGTAAGACTCTACGCTTCAGTAATGTTAATAAATGTTTCTAAATGACTTCTAATAACACATAATAGTCATAATTTTAAAATTCATGTCAAAAACATGTTGGGCGGCCAGCGGGTCTTCTCTACTACCTGGCTCAGCAAGTTTTCCGGGGGAAACCCTGGTCTCTACTGTGATGGCTGAAGGTCACCTTTCTTCTTCAGAAAACACAGCCTGACAGTGTGGTGATCCATATATTAAATGCTGTAGATGTAGATTGCTCCATCAGTGTACATCTCTCTGTCTCTGTGCTCTCAGACGTGATGCCTCAGCCCACTCCCTCCCTGCCTTCTGTGGCAGCCTCACACCAAACCAACACCCCTCACCAGGCGGAGCACCCATGGCCTCACGACCTCAGCCTCTATGAAGAGTACAAACTGCGCAGGAATGAGCTGCGACGCATGAACCTGAACAGACGCAGAGAGCTGGAGAAGATGCTGCCTCAGCCTCTGCTGGCTGATCTAGTGAGTGAATGTCAGGGATGTGAGGAATATTTCACCCTTGATGTTTTCACTCTGCCTGAGTTTGAAGTGCTGTCCTCTTGGTTGTATTTGTCTGTACATGTTTTAGATAATGAAATAGTGGTTTTGTTGAAGGTGCGTGAGCGCAGAGAGAAGACCAGGCTCAGGGTGGCCCGATGGAGGGCAAAGAGGAAGCTCCAGGCCGGTCTGAACCAGATTCAGGTTAGAGATTGTTTGCAAACTTTCATTCAAGACTCAAGAAGGTTTCAGATTTTTATTTCACCTCCTGATACACATGAGAGATGAAGACTGACTGCAGGAGCAGTTGTTCAAACCTCATTTTTTCACACTCCTAATACACTCCTGATCAAAATCTTAAGACCAGTTAAAAAATTGAAATTAATGAATTTTGCACTGTTGGATCTTAAGACGGTTTTAAGTAAAAATGCAAAAAGAAGAATTGGGAACAAGAGACCACAAGTTTTGAGCAGGCAATTTATTGAAAATAACACTTAAACTGAAATAGGCAGTTCATCAGTCAATCAAAAGTTTAAGACCACAGCCTTTGAAAGCCCCCCAAAACCTCCTGCAAAAAAAAAAAAAAATAAAGTGTCAAAAACTAACTCAGCAATGAGGAGCTCCTCCATTGTTGTTGATTATGTCAAGAATCAGTTTTGGCATGCTTGATGCAGGTGTTTCCAAAAGGCTAAAGGGAATGTTGCTCCAGGTGGTGAAGATGGCTTCACGAAGGGCTCAACTGTCTGGAACTGACATCTATTTTTGTAAACTTCTCTCTCCATCCATCCCATAATGTTCTCAATGTGATTAAGATCAGGGGAACACACAGGACGCTCCAAAAGAGTGATGTTATTCACTTCAAGTGGACTTTTGCATATCTGGGCACATAATCAATGATCCTTGTCACAATCCTGAAGTCGTCACTTTGCCAGTTGTTAGATGCTGACGTCATATTCAGTGGTAGTTCGACATGTGCATTCAGATCAACTGGGTAACTAGCTGGCTGGCTTTATTTTGAATTGCTTGTATCTTTAACGTCCAGACAAATGTCATCATTGTCGTCATGGGAAAATGAAAGTTTTCTTAACAATAAGAAGGAATAAATTAAACGAGCATTAAAGAAAACAAACCTTTTCCCTTGTGAAGCTTTTAATGGAGGAAAAATGTGCAGATATGAAAACAAATAGAAATGAAAGTAGATAGCTGGGCCTAGACTTTTTAAAGCAAATTAGCATGCTTACTGGTGCCTTTAGAAAATACATAAGGTTCAGTCATGATAAGCAGTAATGAATCCAGGTTAATAGGCTGCAATGTTTTGACAAATATTTACATTTACATTGATAACTTAGACTATGGCCTTACAGCAAAACACAATTATAATGACTGTGAGTTTGTTCTGAACAGTTGAGGAACAATAACTATAAACAACTTGACTTTTGAGGAGTGCTGGGGACAATGACTATAAGTGGTTTTATTTGAAGTAATGCTTGTATAAAATGCATCTGGGGGTGACTTTTTTCATGAGGAGATAAAAAGGAAATGAACCCAGTCAGATCAGCAGCTGCACGGCTTGTTTTTTCAGTCTCATGGAGATCTGCTGCGCCTCTTTGCAGCTCTCTGTAACATGCAGGTGGTGCATCAGGAGCGTCTGAATTTTCTATACTACTGAAAATAACCAGGGTTAGACTTTGGGGTTGGGTGTTAAATTTTGCAGTCACAATGTTTTGGTAGTTTTCGAACTCCTTCATAATCGTTTGCTGCTCAGTTTGTGATAAAAATGTCCCCCTTTCTTACTTTCTCCATGAATTATGACAGTCTGCTGTGATTTTTGTGATCCACACTGTTCCCTTTTTCCCTCACTCATGTCTGGTGACAATTAAAAAGACTGATTTAGTGCAAGTCAGCGGTGGAGGAACTGAATTAGTTAACTGAATCAGGCATTAGCTCAGGTTATTTGAGGTACGTATGAGGAAAGGGGCCCTGGTGTGAGAGATGTTAATATTGATGCTTGAGAGCTTTGAGTAATTAAAGCCTTAACTAAGAGAAGAACCTGCTTCAGGTTTCAGGATCACTTCCTGACCTTATTGTCCTGTTTCCTCTACACGGCTCAGTTTGAATTATTAACATGCTTCTGCCCACACACCTCTTGTTCACACACTTACACTCAGGTATCTGTGACTCCTTCAGAGCGGTGACACTTGTCTCATTCTCTCTTCAGACTGAAGGTGGTGCTGCAGGTTTTTCTTCCACTGGCTTTCCCATCGGCAGCCAGCGGCAGCAGCAGCAGCTCAGAGGAGCATGTGGTGAGAGGACACTCAGATCTGCTCCGTCTTGAATTCAGGTTGAATGAACAGCACATTGATCTGTGTATCATAAAGAGTGATTGTTATTCTCTGTAAAGACTAGCTCCCCTGAGCTTTTTTTCACTTGATAAACTGATCTTTGTTTTCAGCCTCCTCCTCCTCCTCTGGCGCTCAGCAGAGCTCACCGCTGCCTCCGTCCAGCAGCTTCCTCAACAACAGCATCTCCAATATCCTCCCCTTCATCCCCACTTCCTCCTCCTCCTCCTCTTCTGCTCTTAATTCCAGCATGGCTCTTCATCAGCCCACCGTCACATCATCTTCCTCCTCCCCTTCATACCCTCAGGTCAGTCTGTCACAGCAGGGTCTGTCTGTGGCAGACTCAGACATAATTCAGTGTCGTGTGTAGCTCCCAGATAATGTTGTTGTTAGAGTAGAGTCAGTCCTGTAGATCTGATGAAGACATCTTTATGTATTCGGCTAAATTAAGCTTGAACGCTTTCTTTAAATGTCTGATTCATAGACAATTTACAATGTGAATGTAGAGCACAATCAAAGAAGAGACTGCATGATTCAGTTTTCTTTACTGAGCAGAAACTTAAAGCCACTCCTCCACTTTAATCAAACAGAAATAAAAACAGTCAGTCTTCTATTTATGACCTTATCATGAGTGATTTTAATCCTCGTTTCACATCAGTTACTCACACAAACACCCAGGGTTAAAAGACTAATAACACAGGTGTAATCATTAAATGCATTCACATACGAAAATAGAATCAGTGACTGTTAAATCTTGAAGTGACGCTTAATTGAATTCTGTTGGTGTATGTATATCAGAGTGCATGTGCCTGTTCTACTTATCTACTTATCTGTTCTACTTATGTGTTCATCAGCTTTGTGCCGTTATTGAGATCAGTGCCACAGTGAACAACTCCTCATGTTTTCACTTTAAAATAAAAGACCAAAAGAGATTTTAGTGTTTTGTAAATAGATCATTTCCCTCTGAATTTGTGCTCAGTGCACACCATGACCTTCACCTGACCTGATTGGACACAGACATTAACTAATGAGAGTTTACATGAACTAAAAAACTTCCTCAATCATTTCAAATCTGACAGTGTTCAGCTTTTACAGACATCATGTAAACATGGATAGTGTTACAACCCTTGTAAACTTCCAGAGGTGCTGATGTGAAAGAGGATTCAGCAAGAAAATGATCTGAATGAAGAAGGTCAGCAAAAGAGCAGAAAGTCAAAATGTGTGTGAGTAAATAGAGTTATAAAGTTGTTGTTTAATGGAACATTAAAAGTGTAAATACGTTTTTTTTTCCACTCACAGACCCAATAGAACATTCTCTGAATAAAAGTAGAAAGCTGAAGTCCTGCAGAGACTTAATAAAGTCTGAATCAAACACTCTGGCTCTGACTCTCATTTCTTGGCTGAATTGAAGGAGCTGTGAACTGGAAACACTCACGTTGGGATTCACTCTTCCAGAACCAGGTGTGTGAAACTTCAGTTTGTGACTTTGGCCTTTTACATGTCACCGGGTTTAAAAAATACATCTGACCACCTCTGATCGTTGATTAGAAAATCGCCTATGTCACCCAGTGAATCTGTGCAGCTCTAAGTATGGCAGACCCATAGGTGGCAGTGTTCTTCAGATGTAAAACCCGTGCCAGGCAATCAGAATAAAACCCCATCATTCTGTCTATTCTTCCAAATTTAAACATGATGCCTGGATCTTTTATTTGGATCTATTAAGAGGTTTACTCTTCAGCGAACGTAGTAAGTTGCACTCCAGGAAAAAAGCAAACAAGAAGTGTTTGCATCAATGTTCAAACTAACACGCCTGCAACATACGTACACCATATAGCATACCATATATGTGACATCAATGGCTTTTGTTGTGACAGGGTGTGACATCAAACCACAAAACTGGAATTTTTTTCAAAATCTTCAATTTGGCCAGAGTTTTCAGAAACAACGTTTTTGGAGACGCAGTGACTGTGGTTTCCTGCGAATGGCAGGCTCAAATATATCATACAATACTATTACAAAACTATATGTGGTTTCCCTGATACCCGGCTACGTGTAGACACGGCCCCAGTATGTGTGTTTCTATCCGTTGACGATCTTCTGAGAAATGGCTCCTGGCAGAGTGTAGAAGAGCAAGACCAGGAACAGTGTGGTGATGAGGAGGATCAGAGCGATGATAATGTACTTCTTGTAGTTTTTCCAGATAAGGTGGAAGAAACACTTGAAGGGATTGACGAACCACGAGAAGGAGGTGTCTGGGCGACTGAAGAGAGAGAGATAGAAAAGACAACAGTAGTTTGATTCATGTCATCAACCATCACTCCTCCTCCTCCTCCTCCTCCTCTGTGTTTGCTTCTCTTACTTTGGTTTGGGCAGAGGCTCTGGCTCCTTTCGTGCTTTTCCAACTGGGTTTTTTTCAGCCTCCTCTGCCGTTACAAGATGGAACTCAGCCTCCACCTTACCCTGGTGGATTCAGAGCAACAACACACCTGTCAATGAAACTTTGACAAATGTGTGTGTGTGTGTGTGTGTGTCTCCGTACTCACAGTTAGCTCTCCTGACTTGCTGAAAGGCCACCAGCCTCTCGCTCTCTTCTGCTGGAAGATGGAGATCTTTTCTGTCCCGTCTGTCAACATGTCTGCCTTACATGCCTTTGCTGTTTTTGCTCCTCGAGTAAAACCATGCAGGTCTAACTCCACCGTGCCTGCACACACACACACACACACACACTTTATACACTGTCACAGACTCTTATATTTTATTGGACTGCTTCTAGCTTTGACGACGCATTCACTGTGGCATTGTTTAGATAAGCTTAGATAAGTAACCCCAAATCATAGCACTGCCCCCACAGGCTTGTACAGTAGGCACTAGGCATGATGGGTGCATCACTTCACCTGCCTCCCTTCTTACCCTGATGCACCCATCACTGCACAATAGGGTAAAAATGGACACATCAGACCACATGACCATGACATGAAATGCTCTTACTTTCACTATTAAACATACTCCTGAGTTAACTGTTGTTTTTTTTCGATTTGGTTTGGCCAAAACTTTCAAGTGACTGCTGATCACGATCACATGGGTTTTTTTCTGACCACATTTCTTCCTGGATGATGGTGCCCCACCATCCTTTCAGTTTTCAATAATGTGTTGGACAGTTCTAAACCTAATTTAAGTAGTTTCTGCATCCATCTCCTTTCTCTGCTTGATGCATGCCAGTGATTTGTCCCTTCTTTTACAGACTAACATCTTTTCCACCTCCACAGGATGTGTCTTTCTCCATTGTTGAAGAAATGAGAAGTTGCTTATTGCATCAGCTAGGGTTAAATAATTTGTTTCTAGCAGAAAGATAATCACCCATGGAGTAATTATCCAAAAGGAGGCTTGTACATATTTGCTTAGTTAAATCCAGGTGGCAACTTTTAGTTTGGCCAGGCAGTGTATGTATCAGTGAAACACACAAACACTAGACTACACACAAACACACAGAGAAAGAAAAGCAGGAACACACACCCAGGAAGTCGTCAGAGGACAGCGTCTCAAAGTCCCAGACCTGCAGGATGAGGATGGCAGGAAGCTTTTGCTCTGTTTTATCCAGAGAGAAGATGCTCTCCCTCTTACTCACCACCACCACCTACCACAGAGAGAGAGAGAGAGAGAGAAGATTCATGGTGGTTTTATTTGCAGGGTTTCCTGCTGGTCTGACAGAAAGTGTTGTATTAGACTTTTCAAATTTAAGCTGACAGATGTCTGAAAAAGTCATTTTTGAAGCTGTTATCTGTCGGTCTGTACCCTCTCAGCTGGCATGTAGAAGAAGGGGAACACAAAGCGCCAGTTAAAGTTCCCTTCCCCCGTCAAAGAGTTGTAGTGGACGTCTGTCTCCTGTCGGTCATCCTCCAAACCTTTCAGCCAGCTGCAGAGACACATGACATGAAGCTATGTGAACAAAGAGTCTGTCGATGAACAAAGTGTGTGTCTGCTCTTAAGAAGGGAGGCCTGCTAACAACCTCTGAGCCTGAGTGTGAAAAGGGTCTGCTCCAGTGTCAGAGGCCCACTCTGTTTTTACCCTTTAATGTAGATGTCACTGGACTGTTGGCCAGTCAGGAAGTTGCTGTCCTCCAGAATCACATCCTCAGTGTTCCAGATTATGATTCGCAGCTCGTACCTTCACACATCACCATGTTAGTCAGTTTATTTAAGAAACATTTATCATTATTGAATCTTTTATCACAATATATCAGCAAACCCTTTAGGTTTTCGAGGTGAGACATCAACAGGGGGTCCTGGGTGAGGTAGGTCCATGGGGAACATGTCTACCCACATCTGGACCTGGCCCTACACACACACACACACATGCACACACATACAGAGAGAGAGAGAGAGAAACAGCAAAGGACAGTCAGAATTTTCCGGTTTGTCTAGAGTTGAAGATATTTCCTCTGCTTGTAATGTCACATTCAGATCACATGTACTCTGGTGGACAATGTTTACAGAACCTGGTCCATGCCAGGTCGAGCCTTGTTGAACAGGGTCCTGGTCTCGATGTGTTCTGGTACAAGTTTACATCCCAGACCTGGAATCTCAGCCCAGCGGTGCAGGATCTTCAGGGATAAATGCTCATAGGACTCTTCAGGCTGGTCTGTGACATGAACACATGAAAACAAACCATACGGCAGTAAAAACTTTGCCTGAAAATCACAGATGTGTGGATGTATGTGAGAACGGGTGCAAAAGACAAAAAGACCTCTGTTCTAGTCAAAATTTTGAAAAAGGGTACAAAAAAAACATTTGAGGTATTTACCTTTAAAAAAAAAAAAAAAGCGGGTTAAACCTTTGTGCTTTGTTCAGAATGTTGACCAAAGATAAACTGATTAAAAAACACATCAAGGGCGCCTCTTTTACAAAGACAACGAAGGAAGATATAAGCCCTCAGGTTTCACTTTCTGGAGTTTTGCAAATTTTGGGAAGCTTTGGAAAAAACATAGGCCCTTTTGTTTTTGACCAAAAACAAAATGATGAAGAAACACATTGGGAACACTCCTGTCCTGGGGCACCTTTAAAGACACCTTGGGATAAATCAGCCTTCAAGGCATAGGCGTCAGTTTAGGGGGGGACGGGTGGGACGTGTCCCCCCCACTTTTTGCCAGACGTCAGTTTGCCCCCCTCATGTGTAACCCGTAATACACACTCAAAACGTGCACGATGCATTTTAATATAGCCTTACTTTAAGTATTTGTCATCATCCCCAGCACCTCTCAAAAATCATTTTGCAAATAGTTATTGCCCCCCCCACTTTTCAAAACAAACTGACGCTCTTGCTTCAAGGTATATATTTTTGTCATTATTTTTATTTTTTCAAACTCAGGTAAATTTTGAACGATGACATTGTTCATTGGCTGTAACCTGCGGTCAAATGGCCAGATTCTGTTCATGATTCCTCGGACTCGCTCTGTCTTTTGTGAAAGTGCTTTCAGTGTTTTTGCTCCTTTATCTTGGTCTGAGTTACAAAGTCATTTGAAATTGTATCATTTTGTTAGTCTTGATCATTTTAAAACTAGGATTAAGGATCATCTGATAAGCCAGTGCACTTGTTTTACTGCTGAATGCTCCTAATCCCTTAACTTATATACTGTTTGTTTGATGCTTTCTATTGTTCTGTCCTGCTAAATGTAAAAAATTTTGTGCTGCTGTCTTGGCAAAAGAGATCATTGTATCTATTAATATTCAGGAATATTCCTGGTAAAAGAAAGGTTAAATAAAAAAACATGGGCTATCCTCCCTGATATTTCCCACAGAGTTTTGACCAAAAATAAAATACTGAAAACACTTTGAGTTCACTACTGAGGCTTTTATCTAGATACCTAAGGGGTTAATTAGCTCTCCAGGTTTTTTTTTTTTGTCATATTTTTATAATAATATGTGCTAACCTTTTCAACTTTTTCAGAATTTTTAAGAGATAAAATGCAGAAATCGTAATGTGGACACTTTTGCAGATACCCTGGGTGTAAAAGACCTCTCAGGTTACAACATTTGATTTTTTTTTCAAATTAAGCTAAAGTTCTGAAATTCCATGTGTAAAAGCCCCCAGGGTTTTGGTCTGTACCTTCATTCATGAACAGTGTCTTCCCTGTGAATACTTTGTCGGCCACGATAATCCTTCCTGGTCTGAAATGAGGGCCGTCCAAGCCGTTATCCTTGCACATCTTGGTTAGCAGCTCTGACGGCTTCAGACAGTCTCTCCAGGCATTGTAACCGTCCCTGAAACACATAGCAAACAGTGAAGAGGAAGCTTGTTTCAGATGTCATAAACAAATCAAATGTTTTTTAAGGCATCCTTCAAAAGTTCCTCAAACATGGCTGTCCTTGCTCTGAGAATGAACTTCTTTATTCAGCTGAAGTTTGATCCATCTCTAGCTCCTGTCTGTCCTGTTTCAGTCCGTTAGATGACCAGCTGGAAGGAGCTGTATGCTGTACAGATGAATAATGGATCACACTTACAGGCTGTACTCAGTGGGGAGTCCACAGGTGGCTCTGTGGCGGCTGTAGAACCTGTTCTCTAGGTCGATACGAGTCTCTCCTATCAAGTCGTCTCCTCCCACCAGGTCATAGTCATAGATGAACACTGACAGTAGAGACTCTTTAGGAAAGGTGGCGTGAATCTCAAAGGATCTGGGAGGAGATATGGGCACAGGATGAGATCTGGTTGCAAACTTCAAGCTGAAGCAGAAACAGGTGGTTACCTTCCAAACACAGGATTCAGCTGTTTGGGGATGTAGTTGTCTCTGTCTTTTATTTCTTTCTTGCCGAGCCGGAGGACAATGTAAGGGTCTGCCTTACCGTCGGGGTCAGCGGGGTGCAGGTTAGATGCCTGAAGAGAGAGGGAGAGTACCACGCTGCTGTTAGGATCATCATGCTAATTTACTGAGACTGATCTCTAAAAGATGAAGAGGACGCACAGAGATGATGTAAACCCGAATGAGGACTTGAATCTGGTTGTTTGGAGGGATTCCTCTGTTGACTCTTAAATGTCCAAGGTCTGCATCGTCATCCCAATCCTCATCGTCCTCCTGGCTCAGTTTGTAGAGGCAGAATCTCCCCTGTGTATGGATCAGATCCATTTTAAAAACAGAGTGTCCCAGCTTTTAAAATGTGCCTGCTCAGAGGAGAATCAACCTAAGGCCTCACCTTAAATTTACCCACAAATCTCTCATCTGTTCCGCCGTCCTCTTCATTGGCCTTCCCTCTGTAGAGCTCATACGTGTTCACCCAGTCATCAAAAGGCCCGAACTCAGCCTCCAGCTCCTTGTTATACAGCTGCAGATATGACCAACATCAGTACATCCATCAGTGCTGAGACAGGTTTGCACACCTGTCTGAGTATGTCTAAAGAGTCAGACTCTTCCTCAGTGTTTCTGTCTTTCAGGGCTTTGAGAAGGTTCAGGTTCAGAGGCTTTCTGGACTGAGCTTAAGAGCTGTTCCACAGTCAACCAACCTTGGCCTTTCAGCTGTACAGAAGAGCTCATGGTGGCTGCTGAGCATGCAGAGATGTAAAGACGCAATCGTCCCAGGACAGCGTCAGTGTTTAATTTTATTCCCAAAATATTTATGAATAAATGCTCACTTTTTTTGCAGTAACTGCGTGTATTAATAATAATAATGTTTCTCCAATGATCACACACTGCAGGCAGAGAATCTAAAAATAACGTATAATGTCTGGTAATGCCCGGGCCTTTAAATCAAATGTATACAGCAGACCCTCTGTGCAGTCTGAACCTACTTATTTCCTTTTATTTGAGCTTCAGAACAAAGAAGAGTCTGCTGCTTTTCTGATAGGATCACCTTCAGTGTGGCTAATTTGGCAGGAACACCAAGTTTGGGGTCCACGACTGGGGCTGGTTTTCCTTTCTGTGACTTCTTCTTCTTGTCTCCATCTGAGTGGCTGACTGAGGAAACAAATGGGACATATTTTGGTGATGCACGGAATGTGGGACTTGAAGTGAAACCATGAGTGCTTGGATGTGGAAGGCATAGCAAACAAATTCAGATTATATTCAAAGTTCTCCAAAGTCTAATTTCAAAACCTCATTCAGCCCTCCTCATGGAAACATTCTGTTTTAAATGGAGAATAAACAGCTCCACATGAAGCAGACGGATGAAAAGCATTTCCTCATGCATTTGATGTTATTCAATAAACTAAATCTTGTGATGAACCAGAGCAGAAGGCTTCTGGGTCACACTGCAAGGAACAAAGCACAGGTCAGATTCTTCAACAACGAAACACCTCAGCTGAAACAGAGCTGCCTACATGCATGTTCACTCCTTCACCTTACACACACACATACAGAAAGGACCACCTGCAGGAGCCTCCCGCCGTCAGCAAGCAGAAGATTCCGCCCATGAAGAAAAGCTAATCAGGCATAAAAAGTGAACAAACATTTCAATCTGCACGTCTTACCTAAAGAGTCTATTCCATCGCTGAGCAAACTGCTGTAAGACGATGCTGAAACACAACAATGTGTGTGTGGGTCGGGGGAAATAAGTGGATTCTTCCTGCTATTGGTTTACTTCACCATCGTTTAAAGTCTCTTCAGTGAAAGAACATGCAGGTGAGAGCTGCAACCTTAAATTTATCTGCAGTTTATCAGTTTTTATGAACTCTTGACTCGTGCAGTGAGCCAAGTTTTGGTGCATCAGTACTCTGGGTTTAAATCACAACAGGTTCAACTACAACCACAGTTCCAATGAAGTTGTGACATTGAGGGAAACGCAAATAAAAACAGAATGCAATGTCTTGCAAATCCTGTTTAACCCATATTCAGTTGAAAACACTCCAAAGACATTTGTGTTCAAACTGATGAACTTTGTTTATGAATATAAATATTCACTCATTTTGAATTTGATGTCTGGAACACGTCCCCAAAAAGCTGGGACAGGTTCATGTTTACCGCTGTGTTACGTCACCTTTTTCCTTTGAGCAACACTGGTTCAGTGTTTGTGAACTGAGGACACTAATTGTTGAAGCTTGGAAGCTGGAATTCTTTCACATTCTTGTTGATGGACAACTCCAGTTGATCAACAGTCTGAGTCTCCGCTTGTTGTATTTTTTGCTTAATAATGTTCCACACATTTTCAATGGGAGACAGGTCTGGACTGCAGGCAGGTCAGTCTAGTAGCTGCACTCTTTTACTACAAAGCCACACTGTTGTAACAGGTGCAGAATGTGTCTTGGTTTTATTCTCTTGCTGAAATAATCAGGGACGTCCTGAAAAAGACGTTGCTTACATGGCAGCATATGTTGCTCAAAAACCTGTGTACCTGTCAGCATTAATGCTGCCTTCTCAGATGTGACAGTAACCCATGATGCCATGGGCACTAACACCCCCTGTATCATCACAGATGCTGCTTTTGAACTTTGTGCTAAGAATGATCCGGATTGTTCTTTTCCTCATTGGCAGAGGTCATGGCTAGAGATGAACTGTGTTAACTGACAATGGTTTTCTGAAGTGTTCCTGAGCCCACGTGCTAATATCCTTTACACAATGATTGTGGTTTTTAATGCAGCGCTGCCTGAGGGGTCAAAGGTCACGGCCATTCAATGTTGGTTTTGGGCCTTGCTGCTTACGTGCAGAGATTTCTCCAGATTCCCTGAATCTTTTGATGATATTATGGACTGTAGATGATGAAATCCATCAATTCCTGCAGTTGTACATTGAGAAACATTGTTCTTAAACTTTTGGACTATTTGCTCACGCAGTTGTTGACAAAGTGGTGAACCTGGCTCCATCTTTGCTTGTGGAGGACTGAGCCTTTTGGGGATGATGCTCCTTTTATACCCAATCATGACACTCAACTGTCCCAAATGAACCTGTTCACCTGTGGAATTATCCAAACAGCTGCTTTTTCAGCAACAGCAACTTTACCAGGCATCAAATTCAAAATAAGTGAATATTTGCAAAAAAAATAAATGTTTATTGGTTTGAACAATAAATACCTTGTCTTAGTAGTATATTCAATTGAATATAGATTTAACAAGAATTATAAATCATTAGATTCTGTTCTCATTCACGTTCCACTTAATGTCCCAATTTCATTGGAATTGGGGTTTTAAAAAGGGACTTTTGACTCAGATTAAAGACAGAAGATCTTTGGTGTTTGTTGGTTTAGGCTGACAGGATTTTATTAGATGCATTGAATAAAAGAAGTGTGACACAGTCAAACTAAACCTACATCCTGTAAGAAGGGAACCTGTCAGACTTTGAAATCCTGGTCCATCAGAGTTTCAAACAGCAGAGGAGCTAAAATATGACCTTCAGAGAGACTTACTTTTTTCAAAGACCTGTGGGAGCAGAGTACCATCCTTCTGTTTGCTCTGAAAGACAAACATGTTCACGTTTACATTTCGAGACTTTTATTGATTCTATTGTTAAAATCCAACAATCAGAACCTCTCAGTCTGACCTTTTTCCCTACAGATGCGTAGTATTTGGACCACCAGTCAATGACACACTCTTTGGTTTCATCAGCGACTGTTCGTTTCCTGCGTTTGGTGGAGCGACGGGAACTTTTGGACATTCCCTCCTAGGTTTGAAACATTCACACACAAAGAAGACTTAGAGGCTGCTTCCAAAGAGTCAGGGCAACATGTTAAACTCTCAGTTTTTAACTATCACCTTCTTCTTTGGGTCCTTCCTTGGGTCTTTCTTTGGGTCTTTCTTCTTCAGGGTTGGCGGAGCTTTAGGTGGAGGCTCATCCTCCACAGTGATGAGGAAATCCTGATTAGTCAGAGGTGCAGTGGAGCTGCTTTCTGCTTCCACAGGCAGAGGTCCTGCTGCTTTAGAAACAAAAATGAAGATCAAGTCAGCCAAACCTTTTTAACTGGAGGATGAGACCGTGAGACAGAGAACAGAAGTCTCTGTGTGACTGAACTAACAGGACGTCATCGCTAATCCAGAATCTAAGCTCTGTGACCTCTGTGAATACCAGCCCACACATCTCTCAGTATCATCACAGGAGCTGTGGGAGTTTGATACGGGCTGTGGGGATGTTTCCAGTGCCTGAACGATGATAGACGTCTAACCTGAAAGTTCCACAGAGGTATTGCGAAAGAAGCCTGTTCCTTTCTCTCAGGCTTGGAAACATCAAATCTGCAGGTTTACGTCAGATTTGCCCCAGTAACATTGATTTTCAGGCAGCTTTAGAAGCAAAACAAGCATAACCTCTTGACGCCTTGAAGGCTGTAGTCTTACCCTCTGTGCCCTGAGGCTCTGGGGGCAGGTCCAGTTCAGGGGTGTATGAGACCCTGCGTGGTTTGGGGGCTTCTGCTGGGGGAGCAGGTGGGGGTGGAGGGGGTGGGATGTATTTGAAGGGCTTCAAGTTGTTGATGATGTGGTTTCCAACCAGCGTGCTGCGACCGAACGCTCTCCAGTCAACCGCAGTGATGCTGAGAGGAGGGTGGAGGTGTTCATTCTCGGGAAGCTCCTGAGATGCAGCGCAGCAGATAGAGAACAGAACGGTGTGTGAGCCCATTTCCAAAGATGCGTTAAAAAAAACAATCTCTGCTTTCTTACCAGCTCGATGGCATCAACCAGCGTGGGGAAGTTTGGGTTGGACTTGTACTTCTGGATGACAGAGGAGCGCAGAGTTTTACCTGCACATTCGATGAACACCTGTACAGGTAGAGAGAGAGAGAGAGAGAGATTTTCTATTTTCCCACCAGAGATCAGATTCGTTTGGCTGTGTGAATAGTGTATAGTGCTCTTTAGAGCGTTTTCAGCCAGTGTCACCCATGGACTGTATAATGAGTGGACGTAACGACGTTCGGCTCAAACTGAAGCCTCCAGCACATGCCCCGCCCCCTGGTGTCTGGCTGCAGTATAGGTCATAAGCCCCGCCCCCTGGTTTCTGGCTGCAGTATAGGTCATCAGCCCCGCCTCCCCATGTATTCCAGATATGAGCCGGGAAAACTTTTAAAAATTACGATACCTCGTAGAAACGTTTCTCTCATCTTTACGCTAAGGTAGTATGATGATGTCATCTGGCTGCATGGTGTTCAGGTGTTTTTTTCCTGAGAAGTTAGTTTCTCATTAGTTATTGGACGTTAAAAACCGCGATATAAGTTTTGTTTTACAATAGTTGACAGCTGCCGTTCATGAGTAGTTTTTATCGGGGATATAAGAAACTTCAGGAAAGAGCCAAAAGGAGACTAAACCTTCTGAAGAAGAAGAAATAAATATTTTTATTTCTCTTTTTTACTTGGCTCCACTGGAAATTCTCTACTGCGCAGACTCTGGCTGCACAATGGCGGCTAGAGAAACGGGGTTTTTTGGCTTCAAAAACGTAGAACGGTGACAGGCGGAAGCACGCTGTCCATTCTATATACAGTCATTGGTGTCACCAAGTTCTGACTCCTTTTCCATTTGAGAACACATCCAGAGTAAACTGTCAGAATGAACAAAGCCATTTCGCTGCCTTGTTCATAAACACTGGTGTCAGGACTCAAACACTTTCATTGCGGTGAATATTTGCTTTTGAGGAATGAACTATCTGTTTTGAGCAAGTGACACACTTTTGCAGGCTGTAAACTACATTTCACAATTTGTACAAACTGTTTGGAGAAATAAAATAATTGGTGTGCAAATGTCAATAGTGATATAAGAAATGGTCCAAACGACTGAGAAAATCTGAAAATAGAGCTTGACTTGACTTGTTTGACTGAAGGCTACATATAACTTTCCCTGTTCTTTGTTTATGTTCATATTACAGAATATTCTGTGGTATACATTTATTTTTACTCTGATGTATGGACGTCATTTTATGTGTGTGTGTGTGTGTGTGTGTGTGTGTGTGTGTGTGTGTGTGTGTGAATAATAATAGTGACAATTTCCTTGGCAGTGTGAGTGCAATGTGCGGTGTTGAACCTTAGAGGCTACTCTAATTGTAAAATCATATCTTTTTTCAGTTTGTCAATGAAGGACTGGGCTCAGACTGAGAGGTGAACATGAGGGATATTTCAATGATCCTCTGCTTTCGTGAAAAAACATCTGAACATTTTGACCTGCAGTGCTTTCACAATGCCAAAGTGACGATGCATTTTGGGGGCACTGACTTACATGAGACAGAAGTTCGTTTTAACACACGAGTGAACTGTTTTCGGAGACATGAGCTTTTGCAGGTGAACTGTGGTGTAATGCTGAAACATCCAGGTTATTTTGGTAAAAGCATCAGGAGAGTAGTGAGCGTCCAGTCTGTTTCAAGAAAATGAGCCCAAGACATCCAGAAAGATCTTTGCTTTTTGGTGGTACTGACTATTTATGGTTTTAAAGCATTTTTAACTGTATAACAGTTTTGGCAGAGATATGAGCTTTTGCAAGAGAGCTATGGTGTTGTGCTGAACTGTAAGACTAGTTTTGCCAAACGATCTCAGAATGTAATTTCTTATTTAAGAAATAAGCCAAAATAATGGAAAAAAAACTTGAGGACAGCAGTCACATCTTAAAAATACTGACTAAAAGGAAGGTTCAAGATCAGATATAGTCAGTGTTTATTTTGTGTGTCCGTGAGTCTGTGTGTACCTGAGGGCGATCAACTGTCAGGAACTGAACCTTCTTTAGCTCCCTCAGACCCCAGAACAACACCTGAGGAGGAAACAGACCCAGGTTTCAAATGATAAAGCTAAGAGCTGGATTAAAGAGGAAGTTATCAGTTGATTCTGAAAAGACTTTCATATATATATATATATATTTATTAATTTAACACACACACACACACACACACACACACACACACAAACCTCCAGCCTGTAGGTGCTGAGAACTGGTCTGATGTTAGCAGGGACTGTGTAGACTCCTCCTTTTTCTTCCAGGGCTGGCAGACCCCTTTCTCCAGACTCTGGGAGCTAAAGATTCAACACAAACACATTTTCCCTCATTATCAGTCCTTAACTGTTTTCTTTTCTGCTTCTCTAACGATGATGGTAAACTCAAAGTGGCACAGTTAACAGACCTGCAGCAGTTCAAAAGCAGCCAGCAGGTCTCCTCCAGCCGTGCTGCCACAGTGCAGCGGGCTGTACTTCAGAGTGGGAGGTTTGTACGGGTCAGAGTTCAGCCGAACCTCAGGGACTGCCACTGTGGCCCCAAGATATTCTGCTTTACCCTGAAGCAGAGAGGAAACAGAGAGGAAACAGAGATGAAGCAGAATGGGGCAGCCAAAAAGAGAAATATCAAGTATAACCATGACCTGATGAATGCATTAACCTCACTAACAGCCAGTGTTGTAATGTAAACAAGTACAAATACTTAGTTACTGTACTTAAGTAGAATTTACACATATCTGTACTCTACTTCACTATGTATATTTCTGATAACTTTTACTTTTACTTTTACTCCACTACATTTCCTGAATACAATGTGTACTTTTATTCAACTATATTTCCCTTGGCCATCTTTGTGACTCATTACTACAAAATTTTATATCAGAAATCTAAGTTGGTGACATTATGCCTGTTTGGTATGTCAACCGCCAAGTGCAAAGAAGAAGCAGTTCTGCATGTCCAGGTGTGTCACAGTATTGACGCCACCATGGAAGCCCCCGTTGACTGCTAACCAGTCTGTGTAAAGTACTTGAAAGCAAAAGTTATATTGTGATAACTTCAGGTTTCCTTTCATAGAATTGATTGAAAATGTCATGTATGTTTCTATGCAATGCTATTTACACTTTAAACCAGTTATGACAATTACTGTTACATTATGTATGCTTTATATAAATTCATATCATCTTCATGCCAATAAAGAAATTTACTTGATTTAACAAAAAAAAAGTCACACAACCACAACACAACATGTCCATATACGTACCTCTGATAACCTTAGTGCAAAAAAAAAAAAAAAAGCCTGAATTTTAGCTTTTTTCTACTCAAAGATGAGGTATGAAGCTAGCGTTAGGTCATGCAGGACACATAAGTCATACGCCCAGCTGATACCGGCTGACAGGCTGACGTTTGAATCACACCTCTCCACTTAACCAATCACAGCTCGCTGTCGACCAACAAGGTGGTGTATTTAAACATGTCTACATTCACAACTATTGCTGCTGCTGCTATGTACCACACTGCTGTGTCTCAAAGTTATATATATATATATAGTATAATATTCATGAATTATATTCATGTATAAAGTGTGTGTCTTGTTCCCCAGTGAGGGATCTGCTTTGCACTCCCTGGAAAGCTCAAGCAGGCTGCTTGGCTAACCCAGGGAGTACTCTGAAACCAGAGCTGTAACGCCAACTATAACTGTATTTCCATTTGGCAAAATATGGTTCAAATCTATGATGAGAGTGTTCCTGAATGAAATACTTTTATGTGAATAAGGTCTATCATAACATATATGACAAAAGTAATTGCTTAATACATGTGAATATGTTGGAAACATCTTCAAAAAATGGAGAAAAAAATGAAGGCAATTTTTCACCTGTACCTTATTAGAAGTAAGAACAGACAGTGCAAAGCAATTCTGAAGACTACAGGGGGGTTAAGACTTTTACTCAGGGGGCTCTTAAAGGGAATTTTAACTTCTACCAAAGTTGTTTTCAGGAAAGATACTTGAACTTTTACTCAAATGTTGCATTCAAGTACTTCATACAAGAGTGCTGACAGCTGATTCTCACCACAGCATCGTCGTCATACACCTCGATGAGGATGCGAGGCGGCTCCTCCTGGATGTGTTGCAGATCTCCGCTCAGTATGAGGCGGCTCATCGGCAGACACTGGTTCCATGTTGGGCTGAGAGTTTGATTTATCACCTGAAGACAACACAAATTAACAATATACCAAAAAAAGTGATGACATAATCTGATGGGAGTCAATAACACCTCACAAGCAATAAATGAGGTCCTGATGAAGTGTGAGTAAACTGCAGAGAGCTGAACTCACACAGACACTAATGAACTCACTTTGGTGGTCTGACAGTGTGACAGGAAAGTGACTCTGGCAAAAGGATCAGACAGGCCGCTGTTGTCAGCAGCAATCAGACCACGAGCCTGATACATGTGACACCTCAGGTGGAACTGATGCTGCTGTCCTGTGGACACACACAAAGGCACACACGCTCGCACATGTACACACACAGACACACACAGACAGACACACAGACAGACACACACACAGAGCCTTAGCTCCAAAACGTTTTTTGACTCAACGCTCTGATGTAAATATGATGAACAGAAACAAAGGTGTTTTCTTCTTCTCTCTGACCTGCACAGATGAGGGATGTTGGAGGGTTGCTGGCATCAGCGCCCCCTGTGTCTGAACTGAATCCTGCAGGTAGGTCATCCAGCATGTGGACTGAGTCTTCATGGGTTCCTAACCACAGGAACACATCGATCTTTGCCTGGACTGACAGGCCTGAAACACGTTTCCCTGGAGGCTGCACACACACAAACACACACACAGATCATTGGTTGTGGATTTGTTCAGGGTTAGGTTCACACTCATGCTCCAGGTCTGCTCACCTTTAGAAACAGAGTGATTATCTTCCCACACTGGACCCCTCTGACCTCTGGGTCACTGGAGTACAACAGGTCTCTGGCTCTGACCCGAGCGCACGCAACACGCTTGTTGTTGCTCATCAACCACACAAAGATGTCAGGCATGGTGTGCTGAGGCTGCAGAGTGACAGAGATAATAAATAAAACAGTTGACATGGTTTAAGGGGAAATAAAAGAATGCTGGGGGTCAGTCTCGTACCTCTTCCACCAGGAAGCGCAGTTTCTTTGTCAGTTTTGTTGCACTTTGCAGCATGCCTTTCACTCCACTCACTTTCCTCTTCCTGTCTGCCAAAGAATGAGCCTCTTCTATCATACTCTCCTGGAACAAAAGAAGACAACAAACAGCACGTCTCTGAAAACTGCTCACCAAAAGAGTCCAACAGCTCTCACCTCATTCACTGGTATTTTAGAATATTTAAGTGTTTTTAGTGTCTGAAATGCACAAGGCACACAAAAGGTATTTTGGTGTATTTCAGGGTATATCGGTGTATATAAGTAGCCTTGTTATCCAAGTGTGTGCATGTGCGTGTGCGCATGTGTGTGTGTGTGTGTGTGTGTGTTTTTACTAGGGTGGGGGTCATAGTTTATCTAACTTACTGTATTTTAGTTTGCTTTTTATATTTTTATACCTTACTTTTGGGTATCGGACCACCAGAGCTGTCTTTCTAGCTTTGTTTTACATTGTGTATGTGTGTACACTGTGTATGATGACAATAAAAGCTTTCTATTTCTATTAAAGTGTATTACTGTGTATTAAGGTGTATTTTCATGTAATTTAATATACCAAAGCTTATTGAAGTGTGTGCAGGGCTATCCTGGTGTGATAAAGTGTATCCGTGTGTGATTAAGTGTTATAAATTCTTGTCAACGTCTTAAGGAGTGCTCAAGTGAACTTAAGTTCATTTTGGTGTTTTTTTGTGTGTATTCTCATGTATTCCAATGCATATGTGGGTATTAAAGTGTATTTTTGCATGTTATTTTGGTATTGGCACATTTTGTTGTTTGTAGGTGTTATGTGCCACTCTAACTTCTTGTTTCTATTTTTTGTCTTGAGGCCATCTTGGACCTCCACACCTGCCCAGATTGTGATTCCTGGCACCTGTGAGCTGGTTACAAAAACCTCTGCTCGGCTCCTCCCACTCTCTCTTACTCTGCAGCTGGGATCAGCAGCAAGGCAGCACCCATCCTCATTTCTGACCCTTTGCAAGGTTTTTTTTTTTTTTTTTTGTATTAACTTATTGTTCAAACCTTTTCTTTGACTCCTACGTTGCTTCCCCTGAGCCAGGGTTGTAACTGTAAGTGTGTTTCGGTAAGTTTAAGTGTATTAGAATGTGTTTACGTATATTAATATGTTTTCTAGTGAACAAATGTTTTAAACCGTATTATGTTGTATTTAATTGTATGATGATGTATTGAAGTGTTTTAAAGTATCTTTTATTGTATTTTAGTGATATTTGGTGAATTTAAATGATCTTTTTGTAATCAGGTGTATTGAAGTATATCTACAGGTGTTTTCATTTTTCAAAGTGCATTTGAGTGTATTTTAGAGTATTAAAGTCTACTTAATTGTATGTCAGTGTTTTCAAGTCTATCTAATGTTCTTAGTCTATTTTAGTGTTTTCTAGTTTATTGAAGTGTGCTTTAGTGTTTTAGTGCTTGCTGTTCGATTATCCCACCAGCTCCTGTTTGCACATGGTGAGACGTTTCTTGTCCAGCTGGGTCAGGTAGTTTGACTTCAGCTCTGCCTTCAGCTTGGCCTCAGCAGCTTTGATGAAAGTCCTGCAGGAAAAAAAAACAGGCATGGAGTAGAAACTGGGTTCTGTGTTCTATTTGGGAATAATCTGAATTCCTAACGTATTAAAAATGACACAGCAAAACGCAGAGAGGCTGTCCTAAAGAGTTGAACGCAGAGATGTCACCCAGATCTGTTTTCCTCTGCACATTCTTTCTGTTTTCTAAAAGGCACAGGTTGTTAAAGGTGAAGTATGCAGGAATTTTTGATAAGTGTTGTTTATTTGTTTACACACAACATCCAAACTGGGCTCCTCTTACGTGGCTCAGTGTCAGCGGCTGTGCATACTCACGGGCCACCGACTGTAGCTAATAGCATGGCTAACAGCTGTAGCTTCGTGAACACACCATGGAGGGTAAAATAAACAGCCCTGCAAGCACCTCCCATGCAGCAGAGAAACTCAAGAGCCATACACCTGACTTCCTGCAGGTAAATGAGGTACGCTGCAAATATTGTATCATTCTTTGACTGTGTTACAGCCAATATCGTAGCCATTCAGGATAGCTTCTTCTACTTGCCCTAATCAACACACAAAGTCACTTATGCACTGTGTTTGGCTGATTATTACCCATAACAGCTCCTGCTCTCTGCTCGGAAGCATCCGGAGTCAACCAAAACATTAATCAAAACAGGCGGGGGGTCTACAAGGGGGTGAGGCACACACAGACACTGACACATGTTAAGAGGCCCAGAGATGATGACTGAGCAGGATTAGTCCTGTAAAAGTTAACATTTCATTTTTTAGGAAAATCCTGCATGCTTAACCTTTTACAAAAAAAAAAAAAAAAAAAATGGTAATGTGTACTGTTCCATTGTATAAAAGTGGTCAGGTTGGATCTTCTACAGACCTGGCGTCCACACAGAACTCTTTCAGCGTGGTTTTTAGCAGTGGCTCCGCCCTCATATCTGACTTTTTGTTAAGCTCAGCAGAATAGGCCACGCCCTCTTCCTGAAAGACAAAATGAATGATGGAACTATTCAGATGTGTGACATTTAAAGTCTGATGAACTGTGATGTGTGTGTTGATGTGTGTGTGTTGATGTGATGTGTGTGTACGTACAAACAGAACGGCGATGTTCTCCAGCATGTTAGAGTTGTAGAGTCTGTAGGTTTTGTCCTCCCAGTGACTCAACACATTGATGCATGGCTTCTGCTTTCCCAGGGGGAGATACATGTAGTACCTGAGTGCACACACATGCACACACATATACATACAGTTATACACACAGTGAAGATTTGAGAGCAAGAGGGAGGAAATATTGAGGACATCAGGGTTTTGCAGCTACAGCTTTACTGTGTTGGATCTGAATGTCAGGCTGTTTCCTTATCTGCAGATAAAGACTTTTAAAGTTTGGCCTGAAAGTGAGATCTGGTTTAAAGTTCCCTGTTTCAGTAAAAGCAGCCACAGTCCCTCAGCAGAGGATGGGCCTAAAGAACAGCACAGAGAGGAGAAACCCGACATCTGTCAGACTCAACTTGTTCCCGTCCACGATGAGCGGTTTCTCTAGAGTTGTGGTTGACCTGCAGGGGATCCTGGGTTCTTCTTTGCCTTCCTTGGGTAAGAGTGGGGTGGAGGGGGAGGCTGCACCAGAGAGTGACCCGGACGTGTCACCTTTATCCGGGGCGTCGAGCACTCGAGGAGTGAGGGGACTCTTGCGACCTGCAGAAGGAGTCTGAGGCCCAACTGGAGACTCCAGGACATTACCAAATGTACCTGGGGGAGGAAGTCAGACCTTATCTTCAAAACAGAAACACTGCTTGCTTTCAAAAACATGGTGAACTGATGGTGTGACTGCTATATTCAGGTGAACAGGTAACAGAGAGCAGCTCACCCATGGAGAACTCAAAGTTGATTGGTTTGTCTCCAATCTTTCTGTCGATCATCGTAGCTTCAAACAACGCCCCAAAAAGAATGAACTTTTCCTGGTTAACTGCATCCAGCTGGAGACACACACACACACACACACACACACACACACACACACACACACACACACACTCNTACATGAGGGAGTGACACAGGAAGTGAATGGGTTTTGGGGACATGTTCAATGGAACAGAAATTCCAGAAACAAATAAAATCAAATATTTACCAGTTCCCATTATTTAATCACTCAGTTTCTGCTGCGTAACATTAAAATTCAAAAGTTTCTGGTTTGTTTAAGTTCCAAGTAATATGGCAAAAGTTTCTGAATTCTGTTTTATTTCCACAAAGTGGTTCAAAGCCTGGTTAAATATTACTGAAGAGGCTCAACATATGTGTATGTGTGTGTTTGTGTGTGTGTGTGTGTGTGTGTGTGTGTGTGTGTGTGTGTGTGTGTGTGTGTGTGTGTGTGTCTCCAGCTGGATGCAGTTAACCAGGAAAAGTTCATTCTTTTTGGGGCGTTGTTTGAAGCTACGATGATCGACAGAAAGATTGGAGACAAACCAATCAACTTTGAGTTCTCCATGGGTGAGCTGCTCTCTGTTACCTGTTCACCTGAATATAGCAGTCACACCATCAGTTCACCATGTTTTTGAAAGCAAGCAGTGTTTCTGTTTTGAAGATAAGGTCTGACTTCCTCCCCCANCATCGTAGCTTCAAACAACGCCCCAAAAAGAATGAACTTCTCCTGGTTAACTGCATCCAGCTGGAGACACACACACACACACACACACACACACACACACACACACACACACACACACACACACACAAACACACACATACACATATGTTGAGCCTCTTCAGTAATATTTAACCAGGCTTTGAACCACTTTGTGGAAATAAAACAGAATTCAGAAACTTTTGCCATATTACTTGGAACTTAAACAAACCAGAAACTTTTGAATTTTAATGTTACGCAGCAGAAACTGAGTGATTAAATAATGGGAACTGGTAAATATTTGATTTTATTTGTTTCTGGAATTTCTGTTCCATTGAACATGTCCCCAAAACCCATTCACTTCCTGTGTCACTCCCTCATGTACAACTGTTGGTCACCGAGTAGAAGAGAGTGAACTCAGTGCTAAGGCACAAATAATACTCGTGATTTATCCATAAGTTGTTTCACTAACTCAAGCATAAAAATATCTAAGTTATAGTGGAGCTTGTAACTGAATTTCAGGTCCAGGACCACACCTCAACATCACCCCTTCCAGTGTTTAAACCCTCCTAACCCACCATTGTTCTCGCTTCATATGTTACTACCACCCCCCCTCATCTGTGCCCAGCAGCTACGGCGGGCTCCTTCTCATAGCTTCCCCAAAACGCCTGACATATAAGCTTGTTTGCATTTACTCATGTAAATAAACTGTTTTAATCCCATGTTGATGTGTGGTCCTTGCTAGTGAAATACAGTTTGTTTCAATCACTTTGGTGCATTTCTCAGATCAGAATTGAAGGTTTCAAAAGTGTTAGATTAACTTTCACCCAATGCTTTTGGACATTGCATCAGTTGTTTTCATACATTTCTCCTCTCATTACATTTTCTTCTACATAACATTATCACTTTCTCATATTGCTTCAGTCAAAATGAACTATACTTTTAAATGCTATTCAATCACTCCATATAAAACTAATAGTCTTCATTTCATCGCTTGAGTCTCTACACACAAAAATGTTGAACTAGTTCTCAAAACATGTCAAATAAATATTATACATTTCTTTCACATTTTTTCTTAAAAACGTTCCCTAATGAACAATTTCTCCCAGGTGAAGCTCAGCTTTCACTGAAGAGGAGGGCTTTCTGAAGCACTAGTTGCATACATCTGTGACCGGAGCCGTTTCCCGCCCAGCCACTGTGGGCGCTGTGCTGGTTTGGCCCCTGGGGAGCGCAGAGCGCACCTATAAATACAGTCCTGCGTGATTGAGCTCCCTCTGATCACCTGCTCCTTTGGTTGGGGGGAGAAACTACCTGTGCTGCAGGTGACTTTGTGGTTCTGCAGTTTTCTTCTCTGTGAGCGAACTTGGGCCTGTGCAACAGGGACAGTAAGTCTAGGTGACTTAATTTATAATAATTTTAGAATAGTTTGGTTTCTTTTGGGTGGGTGTTTGTTTGATTTAGATTGGGTTGGGCTTTTTATTTCCCTTTTTTTTTGGGTTAGGTATTTCCTTTTGGGAAGTGGTTGTTTTTTGTGAATTGTTTAGTTGCATGTTTGGTTAACTTTGTTTGACTGTCTTTTGCATTTAAGTTTGGTTTTCCAATTGCATGTTTGGTTAATTTTGTTTGACTATTTTTTTTTTTTTTTGCATTTGCACAATTACAAATGCATTTTTTTGCACAATTTTCAGTTGATGATTTTTGCATACTGCTTATTTGTTTAGGTAAATTAATTTGCATGCATGCATGTAGTTTTCCTCAATTCATTTATTCTGCATTTTGTTTTACTTGCTTGCTGGCATTTGCATGAGTTTCAAAAGCTTCAAAAGCTCCACAAGCATGACAGACTCCAAGAAACCTGCTATCACATCACGACTACAGACCTGTCGCCCTGACATCTGTGGTCATGAAGTCCTTCGAGAGACTGGTGTTGAGCCACCTGAAGGTCATCACAGGACCCTGCTGGACCCCCTGCAGTTTGCCTACAACACCACCGTCATCAGTCTCATCCAGGATGGAGACGAGTCTACTTAGCGACAGGAGGTGGAACAGCTGCTCTCTGGTGTAGTCAGAACCATCTGGAGCCGAACCCGCTCAAGACGGTGGAGATGACAATAGACTTAAGAATCTACTTTGGGGACTCGGCATCCCCAAAGCTTGCCAAGTCGGCCCAGGCACAGTTTACTTGCGGTCACACTGGCCAATCGACCTGTGCTTTACCTCTGAAGTGTGCCCGAGCACGCCATGGTTGGCCAGTGTGACCTTGCCCTTACACTTCACCACATAGGATTGCAAGCTGTTGCAAAAGCTTTTTTTATGTGAGGAAGTGCGTAAGGAAGTTTTCCTTTTTACACAATAGTGTGAACAAATTGGAAATGCAAGAGCATTTGCAGTATAAATGTGGGGGGCGGAGTATCCAGTGTCTCGTACTCAGTTACCTCACTAAATGCAATAATGTGTAGTTTTCAAATGGCTGTGTGAAGTGTATAGTGCACTTTTGAGCATTTTCAGGTCGTGTCACCAAGACCTGCCTTCCTTTGTGCATTTGCACTTGAAAACACTTCCAGAGTAAACTGCGCTTATGAAAACATGACTGAGTCATTTGATCATCTTTTTCATAGACACTGTGGTGTCAGGACTTTTCATTTTGATGACTCAGACAATTCCACTTATGTGAATACTTGCTTTTAAGGAATTAACTATCAATTTTTAGTTAGTGACACGCTCTGCAGGTTTTCAACTAGGTTTTGCAGTTTGTACAAATTTTTTGAGAAATGCTCTTAAAGTTGTGCAAAGGTTGATTAATGATGTGAGAAATGGACCAAAGCGATTGAGAAAAACTGTGATATAACCAATGTAGGCTTATAATGGATGAAATTAAAGTAATAGCTTGAGTAGCTGAGGGCTACAACAAGAAGTAAAGGGTGTATAATGGGCCCAACATCAACAGATGATCAACTGAAAGGCGCCTGGTCAGCTGACTGCATAATCCACTGGCCCGCTCGGACAGTACCCGAAACAAATTAACGCATTTACACATTATTTTCATGGACAACATGCTGATATTTTGTCTGTGAGTAGTGTGAGATCATGCTGTTATTGTTTCAGTGAAAGTTTCATGTCTGTTTCTCTGTGCGCACTGCACTCTCTCTTCTCCCTTACCAGCCACACTCAAAACAACTGAAACACTGACTGAAATTAATTTATTGTCAGTTGGTTCCAAGTTAATGTGTTAGGTTGGTTGAAAGCAATATTTTTAGAGTCAGCTAAACTAAACTCAATGCCAATGCTTTCAACAAAGTTGATGCAATTAGATGGAACCAGGTTACATAATGAATTTAAGTCAGTGTTTCATTTTTTAAGTGCAGTGCAATAAAACAATGTCAGATTAAACAACTGAACTAGGATTGGGTGCAGGCTTTTTTTTTTCAACATACTAGTGGAATATTTTGAAAACCTGTGGTTGAAAGCAGGGCAGGGTCCCTCAGAATGTAAACAACAGGCAGAGAACATTTTAGTCACACTGGTAAGACCGCTGAAGTTGGCTGGGGTGCAGATAATAATTTACATATATAATAACAAATACAGACAGTAAGTTGAGTTTAGGAAAGCTAGGGTAGTTTGTTTGTAGCAATGAATTTGTTCTCTTTTCTGATTTATAAAAAAAACAGATCTACCCTCCAGGTCAGTGGCAAATTAACCCTTGAAGTCAGCCCCTGATAATGCACAGTCCTAATGAATTGCAGTGTTTGTTGTGAGAGGAAACAGCCCATTAGAAATGTTAATGTTATACCTGATATTAATCGATTCAGGAACAATTTTTGGGTTCTAACCAGTTCAAGAACGTGAACTATGGGATGGAACTTAAAACTGAAAAAAATACTGTTTCTGTTCAGAGAGAACCGATCGGGAAAAAAATCTGGTCCAAAGTTTTGTATTTAAGTCTGTTTTCCACTGAGCTAACTTCTCACCGTGGGAGGATTCTCCACAGGCATGACCTCAGCTGGCGGTTGCTTTCCTTTATCATCATCAGCAGCTCCTCCTGCTGCTCCTGCTCCTGCTCCTGCAGCTGCCTTGGCATCCTTTGCTCCAGCCTTCCCTGCTTTGGGATCCTTCACTGACTTCACCATTTTGCTGAGTTTGGACTCTGAACTAGACCCTCCTGACAAGATCTCTACTGCCAGCTCCATGTAGACCCGACCCCTGAGGATAAGACAGCATGTCAAGTAAAGCGTTTCCAAATAAATCTCTTCCTTCTGATCAGGTTTAAAAGATTTGGGCACTGACCTGTAGGACACACCCTGCCCGATGCCCTCATTCAGCTCCACCGTGTCGTCACCCAGAGAGGAGGAGAAGTTCCTGGCAGAGCCGTAAAGGTTAACCCAGGCGGGTCCGAAGGTGGGTAAAAACCCTAGAGAGAAGAAGATAAGGATACTCTGAGCAAGAAACAACTCCTAAAGTGTTTCCTCTGCTGGTACACCCCCATCAGCATCTCCTCACCTCTGTCACCATCCTGCTCGTTGGAGATTCGTCTCAGGTCAAAGTAATGAGTGCCAATAGCAACATCGCCCATGCTCCCCTCATCCCAGAGCTGGGGAGACACAAACCAGACCTCTGTCACACTAAACATGTTTTGGAGTATAAGCCCCCCACCCCACCACCACCACCACCACCACAGACCTGGATCTTCAGTCTCTGACACAGAGGAGGGAACATCTCCACAAAGACAATCTGCTCGTTCCACACCGGGTCTGCATTGGACTTCTGCGTGGAGGTTCGACCCTGAGAGGACAGAAGGAGTGTAAACTGGCACAACCCAACGCTGGGGGCTCATTTTACATTTACAGGTGTTTACATGTTATTTACCCAAACAACTCAACTCACCATTCCTTTGAAGAAGCTGACGACCACGTACGGGTCCACGAGCGCCGTGTTGTCTCCGATGAAGGCCTTGGTGACGTTGGCCATGATGCTGGAGTTGTTCCGGGGGAGCCCTTCTGCTCTGTACACCTTCACGTAGAAACGGGCCCAGGGTCGCTCAGAGGGGAAACCTTCAGGGATCAGCAGGTTCCTGATGGAAAAACACATGTGGACCAATCAGAAACAGGCATTTACCAAACAAAAACCAGACACTTCAGGGTGGTGTTTGAGATAAAGAGGGTATCAGACTTGTCTATCTGCTCCTCAGCATCGCTGGTTTTTTGTCCAGGCTGCATGACCTCTCCCTTTGCTGAGACGCTGATGTCACATTTCACATAACCTTTGACCCCAGTGCTGATGTCAGCAGGGTTGGTCAGCATGGCCCACTTGTTTATGAATTGGTGACCTGAAGGAGGAGGACAGAGTCAGTGTAGCGAGGCGATTTCTGAGCAGGAAGGTTAACTCGATAAGTTACCCAAATAAACATATAAAATAATACATTTGTAAATTAGAGCTTGCTCTATGTTTTTCAGGCTCCTTAACTACAGATTTACATCATTGTGCTCACGTCTTCTTCAGGTGAACACAGGAAACGTAAGCATAGAAGGTGAGCTACCTGGCTGTTTGTAGACTGTCCACACATCCAGCTTAAAGGAGCCGATACTGAAGCTCCTCAACATCTTAGAGTGTATCACCTGGAACATGACGCGCACACACACACACACACATATACATGCACACACATACACAAACACATACTTAAAGTTTGACGGTCTATGAAAAAGTTCCATGGTTATATTCAATGTCTGGGTGCTGACTGTTTGTGATGAAACCTGATGACTCTGATAGAAACCATCATTTACAAATACTCTGACATGACTGCAAAGGCCGAAGTCGGATTTCTTCTTTCTCTCACCGTAAGCTTGATGATTTTGTCAAAAAAAACTTCTTTGTGGGCGAAGAAGTCAAACACGAAGTACTAGAGAGAAGAAACGAAAAACAGGGAGATTAGAGACGATTTAAGTTTAAGGCAGAGGTGGATGATGGTGGAGTGTACCTGTCTGTCTGTCTGTCTGTCCGTCTGTCTGTCTGTCTGTATGTATGTATGTATGTATGTATGTATGTATGTATGTATGTTTGTATGAATGTATGTATGTATGTATGTATGTATGTATGTATGTATGTATGTATGTATGTATGTAAGTGTGTATGTATGTATGTATGTATGTATGTATGTATGTATGTAAGTGTGTATGTATGTATGTATGTATGTATGTATGTATGTATGTATGTCTGTATGTATGATTAAAAAGCACAATCTTACACTTTACAATTTATTATCTACAAATCAATTGATTTTTTAAATCACAACAGTTTTATGAATATATATATATATATATATATATATATACACACACACAGTGCTCAGCATAAATGAGTACACCCCACCAGATTTGGCAGAAAACCTTTACTTTCTTATCAGAATCAAAATACTCCATGGGACACTGAACTACAAAATACTCCCACAAATGTGGGCCATTGAATGCAAACAAGATTTGGGAATTTGCACGCACTAAAAGTACTTTTCCTAACAAATTTATTCAAGACTAAATCTTTTTGGGACTGACGGCTTCAAAATTGTATGGCGTAGCAAAGGTGAGGAGTTCAAAGAAAAGTGCATGGTGCCGACAGTCAAAGGTGGTGGTGGTGGCAGTGTCCTCATGTGGGGCTGCATGAGTGCTGCTGGTGTTGGGGAGCTGCATTTCATTCATGGTATCATGAATTCACAGATGTACTGCTCCATATTGAAAGAGAAGGTGCTACCATCACTCCGTGCCCTTGGCCTTTGTGCACTTTTCCAACATGACAATGATCCAAAACACACTTCCAAGGCCACTGATGCATTTCTCAAGAGGAACAAGGGGAAAGAGATTCTGTGGCCTAGTATGTCTCCTGATCTGAACCCAGTTGGACACCTATGGGGAATTCTAAAGACACATCACTCTCCATCCAGCATCTAGGCTCTAAAAGAGGTCGTTTTTGAAGAATGGAAGAACATAGATGTTGCAGTATGTTGGGAACTTGTTCATTCCATGCCTAGAAGACTTGGTGCTGTCCTCAAAAGTTGTGGAGGTCATACAAAATTCTAGATGTTGTAGTTTTTGTTATGGGGTGTATTCATTTTTGCATCAGCTATTTTGAATAAAACTAATGATTTTGTAATCTTAGTTATATTATCAATCTTACTTTCATGTTGTGAGTGAAACAAATGTTCCATGAAACTCAGTTTTGTCAAAATTTGGGAATTGTTCTTGCGTTCATTGAGATATTGATTAAAATCTTTCTTTTCAAAGGGGGTGTACTCATTTATGCTGAGCACTGTGTATATATATATATACACACACTACTGTTAATTTACATGGATGTAGATGTTTTTTGTTTAACTTTATAACACCTTACAAGCTGTCACATATTCAGCTAACAGTTGAACAGCCACACTCTCTTCCTCTTGAATCTTCTGGATTTGTTTCTCTTTGGGAGATAAAGAAATTCAGGCTCCAGGTTTGTAAATTTGGGAACAGATGTACCCCAAATATGTATACAGTTTGGACAGCTGATAAAGATCAGAGTTTACCTGTCCTGTGTTACAGAGCCTACAGACTCTGAGATCTTTCTAACCACTGATTTCTAAAACCACCAGTTTGAACAACCAGTTTATGATCAGTGTGTCTGGGTGTCCGTCTCTTTAATGGCTCTTTTATTACTGTTAAACAATGTGTCCAAAATGACCTGTTTGATCATTTTTAACATTCTTATTTGTTGATGGTTCTTCTTCCACTGAAGGTAATAATCCTGGTTGTTGTCATGGTTTATTTTCTATAGTTGGTTGTTGGTGATGGTGATGATGACTTGTAGGTTTTTATTTTGTCAAACACAACTTATTTTTCTCTCTCACCTCATTGTAAAAGGGAGCGTTGGTTCCCTCTTTGACTGAAGTCTGTTTCTTTTCATCTCCGATCTCCACCACCACGCTGGGATCGATGTTTTCTCCCACCAGCTGTCGTGCCTCAGTGATGTTGATGGCGATCTGTAAATGAGTCAGAGTTCTTTTTGTGTTCTTACTGGTGTTATCTCAGTGTTTCTCACCATTACTGGATCATTTCTGGATCAAAGTTACCCTCTCACAGGGTTGGTTTGTTTGCTGTTACCTGGAAGCTTTGAGGTTTCCCTTCACTGTCCTGGATACGAGTTTGCAGTTTGGCCCTGTGAGAGTTCAACTGTATATGTGACTTTCTCCAATTATAAAGATAATAATCCAGAGATATCTGAACCTACAGTCAACACTTTACCAACTCCAGTCAGACCACAGAGAGATTCATTTCATATAAATGACAACAGGACAGATTTCTAACACTGTCTCTCACACTCCTCTCAGAGCTCAGCAAACATCCAGAGCTTCATGCTCTACCTCTTAGTGTTCGGTCGGTCTCTGGCTCTGACCCCCGAGGTCCCTGGTTCTTCCTCCATTTCTTCTTCTTCCTCCAGGAGAGGAGACTCTTCAATAGTAGCTTCCAACTCACTTTCTACACACACACACATACAAACACACAAACACACAGACAAACAATCTTATTTGAAGATAAATGTTGAAGTCAAATGCAAACAAGCAGACTAAAGTGGATGAAAATAATGTTACTGAACTGAAAATGTTGGCCAGCCTGACCCTGACCTGCTCAGGACATGCTGAGTGACACAGGTCTGTGTAAGACAGTTTTGAGTGATGTAGGTCTGTGTGAGACAGGTCATAGAGTGACAGGTCTGCACCATTTTAGTTTTTTTCCATTGGGTTTCACTCATTTCTTGAAAAAGAAATCACATTCTCAAAACTTTATAATCATTTAGCAAAACAGTCTCAGCACAAAACCATAGCTCACTTGCAAAAGCTCATATCTCTCTGAAATTGTTCACTTATGTTTCAAAACTAAATTCATTCACCATAGAAATAGTCAGTGCCACCAAGAATGCAAATATCCTTCTCAATTAACTTTGTCTTTTTTCTTTTAAACAGACTGGACGTTCTCAACTCTCCTCATGCTTTTTCCAAAATAACCTGGATGTTTCAGCCCAACACCAGGGTTCACCTGCAAAAAGATGATATCTCCCCAAAGACAGTTCACTTATGTGTCAAAACCAAACGCTATTCTCATATGAATAGTCAGAACTACCACAATGCATCGTCTCTTTGGCATTGTGAAATCACTGCAGGTCAAAATGTTCAGATATTTTGTCACCATAGCAGAGGATCATTGAAATATTCTTCATGTCCACCTCTCAGTCCAAGCCCAGTCTTTCATAAACATCAGTTAGTGGACCCATTTCTTTTTTTTTTTTGTCTAGCTAAAAGAAAACAACTGTATAAAACTTCACAAACACACAAATAAAGGATTTTATAGTAATAGTATCCTCCAAGGTTTGACATCACACATTACACTGACACTGTAATCATTGTCATTCACACACAAAAAGAAACTTCCATACATCAGAGTAAAAAGAAAATGTATACAGCATAATTTACTGTAAAAATAAATAAATAAACAAAAAACAGAATGTTATGTAGCCTACAAAGTTGTATATCAAGTTAAGATATGTGAAAATATTTGTCAGCATCACAATCAGAGACAGCACCTGGCAGGTAACTGAACACGGTTTGATTGGTCACCAGAGATGAGTGGAACTCCTTCGATAGTCAAGTTCTGGTTCATCTGACCGTGAAGTTATTGGTTTATCAAAAGCTCTGAGAGATTTATACATGGTATTTGTTGAGGAATTTTCTGGAAGCTTGACCACTTGAGGAAGAAGACTCAGGAGACTCAGATGACTTAAGTTGAAAAGGTTTATGTAGCTTGATCAAGGAGAAGAGACAGACAGTACACTTGGATGCGCAGTGTAGTGCAGAGTCAATTCTGCCAGACCTCTCTGTGTATTCAGTATTTATAATTTCTGAAGGTTGTCATGTCTATTTAGGAGACCAATGAGTTCAGCTTAGGATGTCCCTCTCATCCTGATACAAGAGGAACAGTCCTCACTTTGGAAGAATACAGGAATGTGTGTATCTAAGGCCAAATACAGGGCTGTGACTATGTTTGAGACATACAGAGGAAATTAAGGTAATAATTGTGTAGAATAATAAGGAATTAGGAAAATTCCATGACAGTATTGAACGGACTGATGTGCATGTGATGACTTATACAATGAAATGATCCTGACATGTTTTGGAGAGAATGACCATTAGACTGAGAATTTAACAACCAGTTTTCATCAACAAGATCAATTCACTTGGAAATAGTGCCACATATAGGCTAACTGTAAACTACCTGTAAGCTACCTGTGCTGTATTGTTTACAAAGCTGACCTAAGACATGGAAACATTTACTAAGATGTTTGCAATTTGATTAAATAATGAGAAATTAAAGTCTGTTGTGAATAATTGTGAAGTGGTTTGGGTGTTTGTACACAACAATATTTTGAGAATGTGTTTTCTTTCTGCTTCAAGAAATGGGCCAAACCAATGGAGAATAACTGTCAGTCAAACTACTCCCACACTTCCCTCTTGTTGGATGCAAAAACATTACAAACCCTTGAGGATAATGAGCTCAAATAATTTCAGAGCACCTTTACATAGATACAGAGAAGTTTACATCCTGTGATTGTCCTTGACCTGAACAGCTGACAAATATCAAATCCTCTCATGTTCATGTATCAGTATTTAACCTGCCACTGTTTGACAAGGGTTAGCCTCACAACATGACAGGAGTAATCGCTGCTGTCATTACAACCATCACACAGAGAAAGGGAGAGAAAGAGTGTGTGTGTGTGTGTGTGTGTGTTTGTTTTTCAGGCCTTACCCACAGCTCCCTTATTTGCCAGGACCAGGTCTTTGTCTGTTTTCTTCTTCTTCTTCCCTTTCAGCCCAAAGATGAGCTTTGCCTTTTTACTAAAGAGACACAACAGGAGCTCCAGTCAGATCTTATTGTTCATTTATCTTCAATACATTACCTTTATGGCAACTTCATTTTCATACCACCTTCAAAATGTCATGGAATAGAGGAACATTTTGATCTCTTAATAATTGTTTATCTATCAGAGACAGACTAAACACACACACAGGTTGAATGAGATCAGCCCTCGCCTGCATCTATCAGAGAGGTTAAAGCTGATCTGTGTCACTCCTCATCCCTGTCTAACAGAGAATCAGAGAGAAGCAAAGATTAAAATGGTGCACACAAACAGAACACTAAAATACACATTCATCAGTCACACAGCTTCAGAAAATCAGACAAAAGCACAGCTGTGTCACTGAGTTCACGGGGATTCAGCTGCTCAGTAAAAAGAGAAGTTTACTCTAAGTTTGACCTGAGATGAGGGGAAGTTTCAGGCGAAAGGTCCTTGGGTTTAAATCCGTTCACAGTAAAGCCGTCTGAAGGAGAGAGGTTTACAGGATACAAATGCTCAGAAGGATCTGCTGCAGATCTGTAGTTTCTCTGTGTTTGCAGAAAGGATGAGGAGAAAGTCCCTTCAAACACCTCAACACAAGGTGACTCATTTATGCAAACTCAACAGAAACTTTAAGGTGAGCGCTGGCACTATCTTACTCTGTACTGAACAGTTTTTATGTAATCTTGTGTCATATAAATTTTCTTCAACAGCAGAGTTTCATTGGACTTCAAACCAGCAGATTTATACGCGTCATATAGAGGTTAGCATCCTTTTAACCCTCTGATGCATGAATTATGAAAGTCAGTGTCAGGACTTTTCCCTTGAGTGTTTTTATTTATATGAAGGCATGAGAAATAGTTTTCCTTTTTTTTTTTTTTCAAATTTGTAACATAGCTTTCAACATAAAACAGTGTGAACTTAATCAAAATATGACTTTTTTTTCTTTGTTTGACTTCCTTTTTTTCTTTTTTCTTTGGTAATTTCATGAATAATCTTTTTATAATGTTTTGCATAACTTTTAAACTTGCTTTCATCCATTTTAACACTGATTAATTTATAGTTTATAAGCTTTTTCACCCTCAAATATATACAAATATGAACCAATGAATTTAGGAGTAAACTAGAACATTTGCATTTTCTGCAAGATAATGCGTTGAAATGCTGACCTTGTGTGAGCGAAATGAGAAAATGCTAAATGAGAAATGTGCTCAAAGTACTCCATCAAAGCTGAAATTGAGAAAGCTGTAAAACAGTGTTCAATGCATTAAAACAATCACAAAATGTTCATTACAAAAATGAAAAAAATCTGAAAGCTGGGGTCAAGCAAGCAATAAATGTTTAAAAGCAGGTGAAAGTTTAAAATGCAGAATAGTTTGTTTAATGTAGTGTGTCACTTCTGAATATGAAGATGTTAAAGAATTAGAATTGTTACATGCAGTGAAATAAAATAATTAAAAAATAGATACTGTGAATGATATATTACTTAAATCAATGAAAGGAAGCTAAACAGTTACATATCTGAGTTATATGAACAGAGAACTATCATTAAATAGCTGTATTTGTATCAGTTTCTGCTTCAATGTCGTTGCTGATTATTCCTATAATGTGTAAGGTCTGTGAACGCAACTTTACGTGCGTGTGTCTCTTTTTACCATAGGCAAGCAGAGAATGAACTAATAATGCTAACGTCCAGAAAACTGCTCGTGGAGCAAAAACCGTGGCAGCTGGCATAAGATACATTGTTCCATAAGAAGCCCGCAGCTTCAAGGATTTCAGAGATATGTGTTTTATATCTGTGCTAAGAAAACTCGCACCCCATGGCCAAGTTAAAAAACATGACAAAAAGGCGAGAAGTGAGAATCTGAGTCTGCTCTGAGAGTTTTTCAGTGTTCATGTCGAAGCTCGCTGAGCCCAAACCATCAATCTGTCTGATAAGTCGAATGAATATGTGAGAGAAGAGAAGTTTTCCTACGTTTTGATATAAAAATCATGCCTGTAGAGCAATGTTAAAGGTTTTTTAAACAGTTTATCTGTGAGAGTATTTCTCTCTCAGCAGCAGCAGGCTCCGCTCTGTGTGATCACGTGACACGCTCTGAGATCTTCTCAAAAATGAAAACTTTGTCTTGCTTAAAGGCTGATTTCTCAGGAACCTTAGAAGATAGCAGAAAAATGAAAACAGTAAATAAACGTGGAAAGATATGCGCACATTTGGTGCAAGAATGAAGTCTGTGGGTGCTGGGATGCGGAAGCTGTTGAGTCTCAAAGTTGAAGATTTTGGTGCAACACCTTAAACTTTTTCCAATACACACTAATCCAGTTTTTTGGGCATAAAAATATTTTTTTTGGCAAAAAGTATAAATGTTATACCTTAGAAAAATACAAGCACACTTCCCCTGAACATGCTGCACAGCATGTTTTTTTTCTGTGCAGATCTGTGCAAATTTGTAGGAGGAGTAGTGTGCCAAAAACGTACGAAAGAAAATTGAAGTTGCTGAAAAATAAAATACAATATCAATATGTTGAAATGCTGTGTCAGCATTTCAACATAATAACTTTTAAATAGGTGTCCACTGCAGTGACCACTATGCACCACAGGGTTAATCTCACCTCCCCTTACCCCTCAGAGCACTTAGTACTTATCTTTGGTTGAAGATGCAAATCCTTTCTCACAGGTTGGCTCATTTTTCACTCACTGATGCTCTTTCTTCACCTTCAGCATTTCCCAAAGTGGAAAAGTTTTTCAGAGATCATCAACAAAACCTTTCCACATTCTAAAACCATGTAGCTCAAACTGCTCACCGCTAAGATGAATGACTGTCTGAAGGATCCATTCAACAGAGTCCAGACATTTTTTCTCATTTCAGTCTCTAACCAAGCACAGGAGGCTCCAGCTGCTTCGGGGAGCGGCTAACACGTCCACTAACATCCACAGACAGGAACCAGAGCCGTCTGAGAGTCATAGGATGTCTAAACTCTTCTCTCTCTCCTCCTCAGAATCTGTCTCCAGGATGAAGAGGCCTGACTCACACCCAGAGAGCATAAAGCTGTTAGAATCATCCTGCCACTCTCTGCAGCCCCTCCTGAACCTGAATAGCCATCAGTCTGACTGACTGTAAACAAGGGTTCACTGAAACACTGTCAACAGATCCTCCTGAGTGGAGCCTTAGGGACAGAAGTCACTTTACTCATCTCAGACATATGCAGAAACTTCAGAGATTATAATTATAAATACAGTGCCTGGCCAAAAAAAAAGTCTCCACCTGGGTTTAATTAAGCAAATAGAAATAAGAGTCTTATTGGATAATCACTGCGTGGGCCGTTAGCTTTCAGCTGGCAACAAGTTATTTAACCCCAGCTAATGTAATGTGTTACTTTTTATTTTTTAAACAACCATGGAGAAAGACACATCCTGTGGTGGTAGAAAAGATGTTAGTCTGTTTAAGAACGATCAAATCATTGGCATCAAGCAGAGGAAACATCTAAGGAGATTGATGCAGAAACATCTAAAATTGGGTCAAGAACTGTCCAACGCATCATTAAAAACTAGAGGGAAGGTGGAGAGCCATTGTCTTGGGTGCATTAGGGTAAGAAGAGAGGCAGGTGAAGTTATGTACCCATCATGCCTAGTGCCTACTGTACAAGCCTGTGGGGGCAGTGCTTGCTGCAGTTTCTCAGGTTCAGGAACATTATCTTCCCAAATAATGAGGTCAGCTAACCACATGAATATACTGAATAACCAGGTTATTCCATCAATTTCTTTCTTCCTTAATGTCACAGTATATTCCAAGATGACAATATAATGTTTCATTGGGCTCAAATAGTGAAAGAGTGGTTCAGGGAGAACGAGACGTTTATTTCACTCATGGATTAACCTCCACAGAGTCCAGACCTTAACCCCATTGAGAATCTTTGGGATGTTCTGGAGAAGACTTTGTGCAGTGGTCAGACTCTACCATCACCAAAAATTATTGCAACACTGGATGGAAATAAATGTGATATTGCAGAAGCTTTTACAAGCGTGCTGTAATCAAAGCTTATGGGGGGTCCAACCAAATATTAGAGTGTGTGACATCTTTTTTTGGGCCAGGCAATGTATCATCTCAACAGTTTTTACTCTAATAAAATGCCTGATTACAACACACAAAGAGCAAAACCATCGAATGAAAACAGGACTCTATCAAGGTGAGGTTAAACGGTTTTGATTTTATGAAAAAGTGAATGGGGGGGTTGATCCAAAGAGGTCAGAATCTGGGTCATCTGATCGGATCTGAAGGCTCTGAGTTTCAGCATTTCTCATGCAACTGAATATCTGAGGTTCCTCTGCTCTCTCTGTGCTCTCCCTAATCCTACACCTGTGTTCGACCAGGATCAGGATGACCACATATCATGAAAGCAAAAACCCTCCTTGAGCCCTGCACACCAACTGTCACAGTCATCCTGAATGATTAGACACAATGTGAGGTTAGCAGCTCAGTTTTTGAAACAGCACAGCTCCTAAGGAAGGATTCAGGTGATCATCTTTGCTCTGATGTTAATCAGACAGTTAAACATGACGCTGCTGTTCCTCCACCACTTTACAACTCTGCAAATTTACACTAAGACAGATTAAGTCTAATAGGGTGAGCTAAACAGGCTGATTACTCTGTACACACACACACACACACACACACACACACACAACAGCAGCAGCAGCACCAACACCAGCAGTCTATGGTCACAGATATTTACTTTATCAGAGTTATCAGAAAGTAACAGTGGAAAACTTACTGAATAATTCTACATTCCCCTTTAACACTGGGCTGACGTCTGAGTTAAATGGAGGAGGAAACTTTTCTCCTGTCTGTCTGAACACGGCTATGTTCACAGTCTGTACTACAACAAATCAAACTTGGTCCCAGTCCTTCCTGTATTAAACAGTTTGTACAGATACATGTTGAGAAAAACTCTTGTAAAGCTCCCTATTGCAGACTCATCCTGGACATTTTTAAGCCTTTGTCATTCTAAAGATGAAAATGAACCTGTTGATCCCTCCTTAAACAACCCAGCGGTAATCTGGAGTCAGTCCTGATTTCTTACCCGAGTTTTGGATCCATCTCTCAGTCCTCAGGAGTCCTCAGAAGTGCTCGTCAGTCATCAGTTCCTGCAGCGAGACATCCTCTGCTGCACCTGTCTGCACACAGCGGCTCAAGAAGAGTCAGGAGATACACCTTAAGGTGAGGTGATGAATAACAGCCTGAGTGAGTGAGTGAAGGCTCAGGTGTTTGCTCAGGGGATGAGGCTGTGGAGCAGAGTGCAGAGGCTTCACACGACTCTGTTTTTTTTTTTTGTTTGTTTGTTTTTTTCAGCTCCTCCACAACCTGATGGAAAGTTTGGGAGCCACAAAGTTCACTCTAAAGCAAAGATAGGTCTCAGTTTCATCCATCCACCATCTCTGCTTTAAATGATCATTTATTCAAACATTTAACTTACTTAACATCTCACTGCTTTAGAGAGTGACTCATACCACACATCAATCAGCTGTTATTTACCTTGAAGTGTGTGTGTGTGCGCGTAAGTG
>RPOG01003660.1:0-58748 GCA_008086565.1 Thalassoma bifasciatum | reverse complement strand
AAGAAATAAATGTTGCATTTTTCTGCATTAACATGAGTCTCGTCAAACAGTGCAGCTTTCACCAGCACGACCCAGTTGTTTTTTCCGTGATGCACTTCTCGATGTGAGCTCTACAGTGAAACAAATAAACCATAAAAGGTAAATGACTGACCTTCAGCAGCAGTAACAGAATGATTATAATGATCTGTAAAGAACTTACCGAGTCACTTCCTTGCAATCATACTCAATGTTTTTTGATTTTACGGTATTGTTTAAATTCTTGAGAGAGTCCTTGTTACACTTGTCGCTGGATGAAAGAAAGAAAGAAAGAAGTCATTTAACAGTTTGTGTATGTGTGTGCACAAATATATAAAGTACACGTCCAGTATATTTCTTTTAGGAAACAATGAAAAAGTAATGCAATCTTACCCTACTGTCGGAACAACCAAAATGACGTCAAGTTTCTTCACCACAGGGGATCGAAGATTTGGGACTTCAACAGTGGCTAAGACACTGACGGCAAAAATTCCAATTGGAGCATTAGTTTAACAAACAGTCCATACAGTTTCAGATTATCATCATATTGGTGATTCATGGAGGCTGTTAACATGTCAAGTGCTCACCTTTTATCATAGTACGGTTCAGATCTAGTCTCACCATCCAGCATCACTGTGACGGTCCCATAGGCGTATTGTGCAACCTGCAAACATGAGGACAAATGAGCTTTCAAGTTATTTTTGGGAATGTCTTTTGAACTTGAGTCAGTCAGTTTAAAGAGGGAGTATTGTGCTTTGTTTTAAGCTTTTTTAAGAGTCTGATACATACAGTTGCCAACTGTCCTGATTTACCGTATGTTGTGTTTAATTTGTTCATTCTGTAAGAGACCTTAATTGTTCTGTTTATTGGCTGTTAACCCTACATTTCCTAGATCAGATAAAACAGCAGTGTCAAATCAAGTGCCAATCACACCGCCTGTCCAATAATCACAGACTCCCTCATGCGTATCAGTAGTTGGCGCAAATGTGCCAAGTCCTGCAAAAAAAAAAAAGTAAACAAGAGGAGGGGAAGGTTGGAGGACATGTCTGGACAAAAGAAGACGTTTGGTTGCTGTTGGGGGCAGAGTGTGGTGTGTGAGGACACAATTATGTGTCATAAACCAGTATTGGGTTTGAAAATCCACATATTTATTTTGTACATTCTGCAGTGTTGCTTTAAATCCATGTTAAAAATACTGAGCAGAATACCCCCTCTTTAAATTCAATGTGCAGTGCTGCCCCCTGGAGGCCAAAAACAGACCTGCTTGATGAAGATGATTTTGTCTATCCCTGAACTTAGTGTCAATTCCACATGACCTTGACTAAATTAGTGGCACACTCAAGTAACTGTGCTTACCTTAGCAGAGGCCTTTTTCCAGAAGGTAAAAACAGGGTTAGGCTTGTTTGTACTGCAACTCTCAATGAATATCTCTGGAATAACACAGAAAGAAACACACAGAATAAAACATTCTTTAATGTCTGCTGTTCACACACATGAGAGCAAAATATGAATTTTGTATTTGTCAAAATTCGTTTTATTTAAAGCTCAGCAAAAGAGTGAATTTACCTTTGCTGCCCACCTTCCCGCACCACGTCAGTCCATCCATCACATGTCCCAACAAAGTGTCCTCCAAGGTGAAGAAGTGGTCTCTCGTCTTAGTGAACCTATGGACCAAATCGTCTGTTCCCTTCCTGTCTATCCCGCTCCAGAGCATTATCTACAACGACATGAGAGAAGATGTGATGCTGTTAGGAATACAGTTCAAACCTGTTTTGATTGATGTGAGTAAAAGAGTTAATAAAGTGTGCTTACTTTGTCACCTGGATGTGTGAAGGGCGCAGCTTTAAAGAGTCCTTCGTAGTCATCCTCAGTAACAGCCTTTTCATCCTTTCCCACAAAAGCTTTTTCCATAGCATCCAAAGCACTTTTACAGCTGAAAAACAAATGTAAGAATTTAGTATGCGAAAAGTTTCTCTTTTATTTTTACATTTGTAATGAGTTAATATCACATTCACAGCCCCGGTGTGTACTGAAATTGGATAACAACTGAAAATTAAGTACTCACGTCTTTTCATCTTTTGGAAACTCTGTACACTTCTTCTTGAAGGTTTCTCTGAACTTAGCGGTTTCAGTCAGCAGCACTGGCGGAACAAGAGCGACCACGATAACCACGGTGATGATGGTACCACCAAGAGTCGAGGCCCTTTTTGACACCATGTTGAAGTTTCTTCTGCAGAATCGAGCTCTGTGGTTCCTCTTTCCATGCTTGGCTTTTTATGAAGGACGGAAGTTGCTGTCTGTTCGATTAGCATCAGGGAGGAGGGCACCAGCACAAAGGAAGCTGAAAAGCATTTATGATGAAACGATTTTAATATCAAGGCAAAATTTGTTTTATCTATTTTACCATGAAGAGGGAAATTCTGAACTTCTTTTGCATCTTTCCTTGTTTGATAAAATAGCTGTGCCTACAATGAATGGTCATCCCCATTTTAACTCCTTTTTACTCGCTTACTCACACACAAGCACACACACACACACACACACACACACACACACACACACACACACACACACAGTCACGCACATAAAAACCAAATACACACAAAAAACTCTTCTTTTGCTTCAAGACTCTTCCCTCAATTTTTTAGCTTCACATTTAAATTTTCCTGCCTTGTTAATCATCTTTCAGCGAATTTATTTCACGCCATCACATTTACAGCTTTGTTAGGCAATTTTTATCTTTATGCAGTTATGTTTGACTGCTTTCAGCAATTTTATTTCACAGGTTTAACACTTTCAGCTGTGTTTTGCTGCTTTCAGCAATTTTATTTCTCAAGTTTAACAGTTTTAACTGTGTTTTGCTGCTTTGAGCAGTATTATTTTACAGGTTACACATTTTTTCTGTTATTTTAACTGCTCTAAGCAATGTTATTTCACAGGTTTCGCAGTTGACTCTGAAGCTTCAGCATTTCAATGCATTTTCTGTAAGGAAATGCAAATTCTCTGGTCATTGCTGAGAACTTTCTGTTGAACAGCGGTTTCAATTTTACATTCTCATGTAGTTGGTAAGAAGATTAAATCAGAGGACAGAGGAGGGATGTGCAAAGACAGACACTATGCAAAGCAGATAGACACAGCAGTGTTCAGTTACTATCTTTATTTTATTCATAATGACTGTATCTATTAAAATGACTGTATCTTAAAAGGTTACAAAAAGCTTTTATACCGCAACATTTTTCTGCTTCTTCTTATTCTTTTAACAACAACTTAAGATTATTTCACTGTAATACAAATGACATCAAAATAATTCATATATATATTATAACATAAAAAAATGAGGAACCAAAGGTCAGTTGGAAGACATACCAATTCTAACAAAAGCATTTCAAAACATTTATAAACATACATCAGCACAGTTAAGTAGATGAAATCTTTACATGCAAAGTCATCTGTTCAAAACCCATGGATATTTGCACAAGTCAGAATAATGGGCAGCTGCAGAGTGAAGGAGTTAAACCAAATCCAAAAAAACAGTTGCATTCTTCTGCTTTCATAACATTTAGAAAAGCAGCTTTCACCAGCAGGACCCAGTTGTTTTTTCCGTGATGCACTTCTCGATGTGAGCTCTACAGTGAAAAAAATAAACAAGAAGAAGTAAATGGCTAACTTTCAGTAGCAGTAACAGAAAAGAATGATTATGATGATCTGTAAAGGACTTACCGAGTCACTTCCTTGCAAACATACTCAATGTTTTTTGATTTTAAGGTATTGCTTAAATTCTTGAGGGACGCCTTGTTACACTTTTCACTGGGTGAAGAAAAGAAAGAAGTCACTTAGGAATTTGTCTGCATGTGTGTGTTTAAAAATATATACATCCATTTTCCACCTCTTATCAGATTTTTGGGGCGGCAACGCCATTTGCAAAGACCCGATACATTATTAAAAGCTTGAGGGATTGTGGGGAACCATCATTTTCTTAGAAGAAATGTGGTCACAAAAAATCCTGAATGATCATGATGGATGATTGCTTAAATGTTTGGCTGATGATTGAAGGAAAACATTAGAACTCAGGAATATGTTTAATAGTGAAAGTAAGAGCATTTCCACCCACACAATGCAAAGGGAGCTCAGGGAATTGGGATTGAACAGCTGTGTAGCTTTAAGAAAACCAATAATCAGTGAGGCTAACTGGAAAAAAAAAGCTTCAGTTTGTTAGGGAGCATCAAGATTGGACTCTGGAGGTATGGAAGAAGGTCATGTGGTCTGATGAGTCCAGATTTACCCTGTTCCAGAGTGATGGGCGCATCAGGGTAAGAAGGGAGGCAGGTGAAGTGATGCACCCATCATGCTTAGTGCCTACTGTACAAGCCTGTGGGGGCAGTGCTATGATCTGGGGTTGCTGCAGTTGCTCAGGTTCAGCAACATTATGTTCCCAAAGAATGAGGTCAGCTGACGACCTGAATATACTGAATGACCAGGTTATTCCATCAATGGAGTTTTTCCTTTCTCAATGGCACGGGCATATTCCAAGATGACAATGCCAAGAGTGGTTCAGGGAGCATGAGACATCTTTTTCACACATGGATTTGCCTCCACAGAGTCCAGACTTTAACCTCATTGAGAATCTTTGGGATGTTCTGGAGAAGACTTAGTGCAGTGGTCAGACTCTCCCATCATCAAAACAAGATCTTGATGAAAAATTAATGCAACACTGGATGGAAATAAATCGTGTGATATTGCAGACGCTTATCAAACAATAGCACAGAGAATGTGTGTTGTCATCAATGGTAAAGACGGTCAAAAAAGATATCAGTGTCTGTCCTTTTTTATTGGCCTGGCAGTATATTTCTTTTAGGAAACAATGAAAAAGTAATGCAACCTTACCCTTCTTTCTGAACAACTAAAATGACGTCAAGTTTCTTCACCTCAGGGGATCGAAGGTTTGGGACTTCAACAGTGGCTAAGACACTGACGGCAAAAATTCCAGATGGAGCATTAGTTTAACAAACAATCCATACAGTTTCAGATTATCATCATATTGGTGATTCACTGAAGCTGTTAACATGTCAAGTGCTCACCTTTTATTATAGTACGGTTCAGGTCTCTCACCATCCAACATCACTGTGACAGTCCCATGGGCGTATTGTGCAACCTGCAAACATGAGGACAAATGAGCTTTCAAGTTATTTTTGTGGATGTCTTTCAAACTTCAGTAAGTTATTTTAAAGAGGGAGTATTGTGCTTTGTTTTAAGCTTTTTTTAGTCTGAGACCCCTGTTGTAGCTTTGCACGATTTTCAGAAAGAAATTATTTTAGCCTCCATCTGCATTTCATTCTTTGTACTTTTATCTTTCGTCCTTTTCCTCATAGTGGTTTTCCCAAGTCTACAGAACCCTTATTTGAAAATAACACGAGTGTCAGCTTTGTAATCAAAAAAAGGAGAATGTTTTCTGCACTTTAACTGTAGAAGTTCATAAATGCTTTGGTATTTTCTGAGAGTGCATCACAGGCAGTCAAAATTTTCTGTTTTGATTCAAGAGAAGGAGAGGGTGAGGTCTTTTGCGCCATGGCGTATACAGCGTTCAAGCTCAGCGTCTCATCAGGTTGGTATATCACAACAATGCCAGTCGTCTAGTGCAGTGTTTTATTACAAATATTAACAGTCTGAAGAACAAGCTGAGCAAAACCCAGACATTGAGGAGAGTTTTAGAAAATCCCCCTGGACATAATTTTATGACCAAAATGGGGGACATGTCTGAGCAAAAGAGGATGTTGTTGATGGTTTCATCATTTCAGAAAGTCTAAGTAAGATCTCACACAACTTTTAGAAACCACTTTGAGCAGTTTAGTGACACATGAATATGTAGGGGTTTGAAAATCTTCCCATTTAGTTTGAACACCCAGCTCTGTTGCTTTAAATCCATGTTAAAAATACTGAGCAGAATACCCCCTCTTTAAATTCAATATGCAGTGCTGCCCCCTGGAGGCCAAAAAAAGACCTGTTTGATGAAGATGATTTTGTCTAATCTCTGAACTTAGTGTCAATTCCACATAATCTCGACTGAATTAATGGCACACTTAAGTTACTGTGCTTACCTTAGCAGAGGCCTTTTTCCAGAAGGAAAAGACAGGGTTGGGCTTCTCTATCCTGCAACTATCGCTAAAAATCTCTGGAATAACACAGGCAGAAACACACAGGATGAAACATTATTTAATGTCTGCTGTTTGCACACATTAGAACAAAATAAGAATTTTGTAATCTGTGTTTCTGCTTCAAAGCTCAGCAAACGTTGAACTAACCTTCACTTTCCACCTTCCCGCACCACGCCAGTCCATCCATCACATGTCCCAACAAAGTGTCCTCCAAGGTGAAGAAGTGGTCTCTCGTCTTAGTGAACCTATGGACCAAATCGTTTGTTTTCTCCCTGTTTATTCCGCTCCACAGCATTATCTACAACGACATGAGAGAAGATGTGATGCTGTTAGGAATCAAAACAGGTTTGGACTGATGTGAGTAAAAGCATTTTGTGATGGAGTTTGCTCACTTTGTCACCTGGATGTGTGAAGGGCACGGCTTTAAAGAGTCCTTCGTAGTCATCCTCAGTAACATTATTTTCACTCTTCCCCACAAAGGCATTTTCAAAGGCATCAAAAACACTTTTACAGCTGAAAAACAAATGAAAGAATTTAATATATATTTAGTATAAGATAAGTTTTTCTATTCTTCTTTACTTTTTCAGGCCACTCATGTTTGGAACTCGATTGCAATTGAGGTTTTAGCAGTAGACTCTATCCTCTTATTAATTATTCAGATATACATAGTTGTTTTGGTCAAGCCCGGTGTACTGACCATGTACTGTCTGCAAAGCTGTAAATTATAACGCCTCAAGATCCAAATTAAACTTCAACTTAGATTTTTAAGAATTTATCTATCTTTCTGCATGGCAAAAAAAGATATATTTTCCGTTTTATTCCAGCATGAGACAAGGAATTATATCAGCCAATTTCTATCAGTAAAGAAAAAAACGCAGAGAAATTAAAACTGGGCTTGGTTGCATTTTTTTTTTGTGACCACTCAAGGTCAAATTTTTGAAACAAAAACTGAAAATTAAACATTACGGACTTAAGAGTCCTGATTTTGAGATGAGAAATGAAAAGACTAAATAGAGATAAAAAAAATACAAAATTTGAAATAGTCAAATTTGGAGATGAGTGTCAAAATTTTGAACTATAAATTCAAAACTAAGAGACAAAAACACAAAATTTTGAGAAAAAAAGTCAGTTTTCAGAAAATAAAATCAAATTATGAAGTCAAAATGGAATAAAATTTCAATAAATATTTGAAATAAAAGGTCAAATCTTAGAAAAAGAGTCAAAATTTTGAGATGAAGTGGTTAAAATTATGAGATAATAAAAAAAAAAATTTGATAAAAAAGTCACATTTTTGAGATAAGAAATTGTAATTGAAACTTTTCTGATGTCTTTTAATTATCTCATGAGTTCAACATAATTGGGTAAAAACAAAACAAATCTCAACAAAGCCATTTTGTCATTTTTGTATGATGGAAATGTGCTTCTGTACATATCTGTCATTTAATTATTTTTAATTATTTATGGAGCTACTTTGACATATTTAAGTATTTTTGGGGTATTTCTGCAGTATCTCCATATGGCTGGGGGGGGGGGGGCTTTTTTGTGTGTGTGTGCGCGTGGGGGGGATTTGTAACTCCACAATACATACCCCTGCTAACTCTCATTATACTATTTATTTTCTGGTCTATAGGCTACAGTTTGTACATTTACCTCAATAATTTTGACAACTCTTTCTTTGGCTCTCGTGGTTCCCGCGTTTTTCAAATGCGCACGTGCTTCTTTCGAACTTAACGTTGTCTCATCCGGATACAATGATGCTATTTTTTGATGAGCTGTTGTGTAGCTATATCTCTTTATTTATTTTTATCAATGTGGCAAGCTCTTCCTGGTAACCATCTTGTTTCTTGTTTGTACAACAGTTCAAGAAAAAGGCGCGCAACTTGTTGGAAATGGTCCATGAAATTTCTCTGGCTGAGGAACAGAAGGTGTGGCATGTAAGTGTTTACAGGTTCCTGCGTGTTTAATGGTTTTTATATAGATACAATAATGAATAAAAGTCAAATTGTTAGTTAATGTTTCAAACATTACGTTCGTACACAGCTCTGATATGAAAAGAGAATGTTACATAATTTTAGATTGATACTTTGTTTTTACTTAAAGAAAACAAACTCTTACCTTTCGTCCTTTTTGCCATCAAACTTCTCACATTTGTCAATGAAACGCTCTCTGAATGGTTGAGCAGGTTGGTGCTTGTGATGTAAGGTGACTCCAACAATGATACCGATAATAACACAAACTAAAACGACACCAACAATCACTCTTAAAATCCTTTGACGTCTTTTACTGCAACCATGAGAGTCACGAAAAGTGATGTGACTTCTCCTGTCCCTGATTCCTTCTTCAACATCCATTTCAAACTCCTTAAGTCCTTCAAAAATGCTCTAAAAACTTTTTCAATCCTTAAAAATGATCTATATCTATATATTATGTAATATTATATATCATTATATCTCCAGTGTGATAAGATCTAATGGATTTGACTAAAAGAAATCTGATTACACAACTAAACGTGATCAGATTTTTCTGACGCCCTAAAAACTTTCGTTTTCCATCCACAACTGTGTAAAACTGTGAGTGAGCAGTTCAACGATTTGACGACTAGAGGGCAGTATATTACAAACAACACTCATCAGGGAGACTTGCAAGAAATAAGATGAGTGTCATTAAATATTCCTTAATATCTAGTCATTTTATGCCATATTTGCTGACTGTTGTAAATTTTACAATTCTTATGTATTATTTGTTGGAATAATCTTTGACCCCCTAAAATTTAATCATCTCAAGTTTTTATGTCCATTCAAACTCACACGTTTCTAAAATTGCCATCTAAATTAATCAATTTAAACAAATGTAACGGACAAATATGAAGACTTTGATTTGAAAAATTACTTTTAATGTAATAGTTTTTCTCACTCTTTCAAATATTTTGTCACCCATATGATTTTCAGGTATTTCCTCGACCTTTCCGTGAACTTCTCGAGTTCAACACGTCGCTGTTCAGCTTTTTCACAGATAAGAAAAGAAAAAAATCAAGGTGGTTCCTTTTCCAGGTCTTGTCCGTTACAGAGTTATGTAAGGAAATGTTACACAACTTTTTTAAACAGACAATAAACATCAGAAAAAGAGTGTCAATTTCTTTCCACGCATACATTTCTGAACATCTGTAACATTGGGGAGTAGATATTGAACCAATCGGTATAGTTGTTTATCTTGGCAGACTTTTTAAAACTTGAATATTGTTCAGCTTGCTTCATTGTATAAACTTAAACCATCAAGAAAACATTAATTAATTTGTTGCACGAAACAATATTCAGAAAAAACCCAACAGCATTCCCTGGATTTTTATACCAATTCATGAAAACTTTTCTTTTTAATTCACTTTCCATATCAATCAAATTCTTAACTATATATAAAAAAAACCTTGGAAAAATGAAGTACAGACATTTCTACTTTACATTTTGTATTTATTTTACAAAAATACCAAGTCCAAGCATCAGATAGGAGTGAGATTTGAACATGATTAAATATCAGCACTGGTTTTAAACACTACAGTACATGAGACAGAAGTGATCCCTTCAAAATAAAAGGATGCATTGTTTTGTTATAAAAATATCATCAGTGCCAATTATGTAAATATACAAATTTCACATCAAGTCAAACTGGCCCGTGAGTACAAAAAGCACATTATTTAATTTACATAGACACAATAAGAATAAACTTTGTACAAATATTCTTTACAGCTGGTGATAATCAGACGTTCAGTTCACACATTTTCACCAACATGCTCCACAGGAAGCTTCCGGGTCCGAACCACACGCACGAATCTGAGCTCTGATGGAAGACATACAAATATTTAACACAAAATTTGTTACAAAAACACAAGTTTATAGCTTCAAACAGAGTGTACTTACTCTGATACTTCTTTACAGTGATACTGAATGCCGTCATCCAGCTCTTTCTGTAAGTTCTGAAAAGATGGATTCGTACAATCTGACCTAAAAAACATAAAAAAAGAACATTTCAAACATTGTGATTGTGTATTTTTTTTGTTTTGAACGACATGATTTAGCCACAATGGAAGAACATACGGGAATTTCATGGTGTTAAAATGATCAAAATAGGAATACAATGATGTTGTAAAAGGGTTAGGGGGAAAATCTTACACATTTTTTTCTTGTGTGACCAGAACAATGTTCAGACTTCTCATCTTTTTGTGGTTGAACCTCTTGACCTCGATGCTCCCAAAAATACTGCAGACAAAAAGGTAGAAATCAAACAGATTAACAAAAATGATCTGTAACAATAATAAATAAAACAATGAAAACAATCATCAGTGCTCATGTAAACACAGTTCATTCTTCTTCAGTCTCCAATATTTCTGTCTAACTGTAAAGTTTCAACCTTTGTACAAGAATATCTTACAATAAAATCATTGTTAGTGTTGGCTGAGTAAGTATCTGATAACCGAGTTCATTCTAAGTTTAGCAGAACTCCGACAATCAATCACCGTTTTTTTTCTCCTGGAACATCAATTGACGCCTGTTTAACCTTTGACTGAACCTTTTTTCCAAAGAGCTGGTCTGAATTATCAGATGCAGACACTTAATGACTGATAAGACTAAAGGTAAGTGGTTCATTTTCTGAGTAATGTTACACTGGCGCATTATGTAAGGAAATGTTGCATAAGTAACTCCAACACAATCTGCAGCAGGTCGTTCTGTTTAAGGTACACGGAAAAATGAAGGAACCTCAACTCATTTTTTTTTTTACAATTATTACAATCATAACACAGGAGATAATTTTCCTTATAGATGCAGAGTCTCTTACCTGTCCAAAGCAAAAGGTGTAGCGATGGATCCATTCAGCATCACTGTAGCGTCACCACAGGCAGCTTCTGCAAACTATAAACAACAGAGAAGGACGTTTACATTAAAGAATCACTAAACACATTTACATTTGTTTCTGACATTGCGCAAGTCACTGTCAGAGAAAGTTCATATCTTTCCTTCAAAAATATTTCAGATCTGGTAGAGTTTAGGTTGTTTAACGGTCGTCCCCACGCAGGGAAATGTTACACAGAGGACACAATAAGTAGGTGAATGAAAACACATTCCTCACGTCAACAAAAGCTCACAGCTGATCTGCTCCATAGGCTTTTTACGAGTCTGTTGGAATGACAACAACAGCTTTCGTTTCCCTTCAAAAGAGCTAAAATATTATTAATTTATTTTGAGTTATAACCATTTTAACCCAAGATACTACAGGTGAGCATCTGCTGTGTTGGTAATGCAATTGTTCACAATTAAATACACATAAAGCACTTAGAGAGCAATATCATGATGTTTATTTGGAGATGTATTTCTGGTTAGCAAACAAAATTTAGTCAGAAATTGACCTTTTTTTAAATTCTATAGGTGCTTTGATTTTATTTTAAGGCATTTTTCTTCAGATACCCAATCTATTAAGTAGTGGTATGATATAATCTATCATATCTATCCGACTGCAAGACTTTTTTAAGGGTAAGGGACAGTAAATTTTGAAAAAATTTGGAAGAAGTGGAAAACATATATTACCCCAAAATGCTCGAGTTTTGTTTTGTTCTAGTTTATGTTGTCATGTGATTTATATTGACGTGGACATCTGGAGATTACAAAATGATACAGAACAAAACAATACATCCCAAATTTGTAATACAGGATAAGAGGAATATGATATAATACTTTTCATTGGAACTTATTTCTTTCCTTTGGTACCATTACTACCCATTTTAGGTGGAAATACAGGTGTCACGGATCAGATACTGAGCACTCCCAAAACATCGGAAATATAGAAGGTCAGTTTAAATATCCTTAACTATTCTATTCTATGGTTGCTTTTCTTTTTGTTTTGACATTACTTTTCTTTTCATTTGTGTCGGTCTTGGTGAGTATTTGTCATTTGTCCGAATTTCTTAGACAGAAGAAAACTCAGCCAAACGAAGCAGGACTCCTCTGAATGTGTGGGTCGCCCCTGCTCACTCAGGAGAGAGCTACACAATGCTGCTCCATGGAGACCGACACAAAGCCTCATTGATTAAGAACCAGGCCGAGCGAGTTCTCTCCTCTCCATCATTATCGTTTACGCCCGGGAGAGATTCGCTTCACCTTCTGCTCCAAATATGTTACTTTAACCGCAGTTTGACCCAGAGGCTGTAGTATTCCTGACAGAAACAAGCTCACTCTGAGAGATTACTTACACCAGCGGAGACTCTGTTCCAAAATGAGCGAACCGTGTTGTTCTCACAGTAAGTCCACCCTGGGCAGTCGGTTGTGAAGGTTTCTGGAACAGAACACACAAACACAAGTTTTGATGCCTTTTCAGCCCAGTTGAAAAGCTTTTGCTTTGGTTACACACTAATTTAAATGCAAGAGAAACACCAACACATTATAAACCCACTGTGGGATAGAAAATATGTCAAATCAACCCACAAAATGTGAACACACATACGTGGTTTGGTTTCTCAGGTTAGCTGAGAACAAAAGCTAATTTCTGATACCGTTCAGACTATGTGTTACAAATTGCTAAGTCTTGATACCAAAAAGAAATATTTCTATCATAGTTTTTTAGGAATACCTGTCTTTTCGACTGAGTTGAACAAACCTGCTGGTGGTAGTTTGGCTTGGAAGAAATACATTTCTAAGCTTATTTTTAATATTTTCTCTACTGTATAAACTTTGTATAATTGTTAACATATGGCGATACAAAACAAACTAATGAAACATGACACAACATAACATTATGTGATACCACACAGCACAATATGACGTGACGTGAAAGAATACTTAACAAGATGAGACAAATTGATACCACATGAAAGGATCAAAAATATACGACAGGTCAAGATCCAATATATTACTAAAGAAATTAACTACATGTCATTATACAACACGATATGGCACATCACAATGTAAAACAAAACATTTTATCAATACCAATGCCCTTATCGACTCTGCTGATTGATGCGATTTGTATTTGTTTCCCTTATTGATTCCTCCTGTGAATTTTCTGTGCACAAAAGTAGCTTTAATGTGTCAATATCTTATTGAAAAAATATGAAATTGGTCTCTGGATCTGGACATCTCAGAATGCAGATAAAAAAAGTAAAAACAACACATCAGGTAATGCCGATGTAGTGCTATTTTGTCTGTTTTATTGGCTGATAAAGCCACTTAACAAAGCTTTAAGTTGTTTGGAACCTTGAGCTTGCCGTAGTTATGCTGAAGTCAGCCATGAGTCTCCACTTCCTGTTTGGAAAACATTTACTTGTTTTTATTCTGCCATTTTTGACTCTTAAGTATTGTTCACAAAGAACAATTGTGATATATTTGTGTGATGAAAGTTGAAATTCTGCTTTGAAACCAAAGTTGTTTGCTGTATGCTAGCTACTAGCATATCAATGTAATTTCCCATAGACGGTAGCATCAAGCTAGTGCAATGTTTTCTGAATTGTTTTTGGTACATTAAGAGATGTATAACATGTTGAATGTATTGAATATGAAACTCTTGTGGGAGAGTAATGCATATATTTTATTTTGTTCAGTTTTACAGCTTCATGAGTAAAACTAAAGTGTCATTTATCTGAGAAGCTGACCTTACACCGATTGAGGTGTAGGGGCTATTATGTAACAGCAACAGACAGGATGTTTACTCAAACACACCTGGGAATTTTGTTGAAGTACAAGTCATGTGAACTGAAGGGAATCGATATAAAAAGTGCATATTGTTTGGCTTGGAGCTCAGAATTGGGTGAAAGTATCATCAGTGGTGTTTGATAAGGATTGGTTTCTCCTGTGCTTTTGATCAGTATTTGAATAAGGTGTTGTCTTACTCTACAATCACTGCAGGCTCAATAGTATCAAGATTCACCTTACGTAATCTGTGACCTTTCGGATCTTTTCTTAAATTATTAGAGAGCATCAGCCAGGAGCTGCTGCAAGGCAAACACATTGTTATAAAGGGCTTGACTGGACCTGCTGTGCTGTAATATGATGTTACGTTACAGTAGGTGCAGGGAACAGAAATAGCACCTCTGGCACTTGACATTAGGAGTGTTTTCCTCACCTCACACGGCACAGGCAGGAAAGATTTTAAGTTGCTGCTGCTGCTACTCTGTCCTCTATTTTTAATCCAACTTTTCTGTTAAAAAAAATAACCAAACGGAGCTGAACTTCACACCCTGTAACGAGTTTTTCTTACCACTGCTGCCCTCTTTTCCACACCAGGTCAGACGATCCAGCACAGATCCCAGCAGAGTGTCCTCCAGGGTGGTGAAACAATTTTTTTTCTCTGTGAATTCGTGCACCACATCCTTGGTTTTGCTCCAGAACATCATCTAAACCAAAGAAAAAGTTGATAAATACTGTGTAAAGACAGAACGAGGAGGTAACGTGCACTCGAAAGCGTCTTGAGGTTTCTTTACTCTGTTGCACGCTGGTTTGAAGGGCGCCGCGGCGATCAGAGGGTCGTACGCCTCCATAGGGACTTGACAGGGGTCTTTACCTACGTAGGCTTGTTGGAAGGCTCCCCAGATTTTTTCACAGTCATATCTGAAAAACATATGAACTTCAACTCAAGCCTTTTCATTTACCAAATACAGTCTGAGCAGCACAATTTCATCACTAAATGAGAGTTACTGATAACACATTGGTGTCCCAACTCATGAAATCAAAAATTCTGCAATTTCCTTTATTTCTTAACTTGAGCAAACCCAATTTCCAGTAAATGGATTCTACTCACTACACTGCAACAATGAATGAGCTTATGAGTTATGGGAAGAAGAGTCTATCTTTAATGGTAAACGAGGGGCAGCTCGTAAAACAGAAACACCTGTCAGCTACATCTCAACATACAGAAAAACATCTTAAGCGGTTATTTATACATTTTCCTGTATGTTTCTTGGTAAAAACAGGATTCTTAGCTGAAGTTTTCCCTGTTAAGACAACTCAACATGCAAGTTCAAAAAAAATTGGGGGTAAATATTACATTTTTGCTTTCTCGATTACTGTGGCTTAAAACTATCCAACTGGCCCAACATTGTGACTTTTACATGTTTTAAACACAACACACAAAGTGATTCAGCGGAAAATGCACCCACCCCAAACATTTGACACTAAATGCATTTTTTTTTTTTTTTTCACATACAGGTAAATGTAACGGTTTCAACAGGTCATAAAGTAAATTTTGTTGTTCTAACATCAACAAAAGTTACCTTGAGAGATATTATTAGATGTCTTGTGTCAACGCTGGTCTTAGTTTAGTTGATTTAGACTTGTTAGTTACTTCATCTTCTTCAGGTTGTTGTGACTTAATTTAACTTTTGTGTTACGTTGACCTTTTGTTTTCATTTGATAGAACTATTTTTGTAAGTTAACTTAACTTCTTCAGTTAGTTGTTTGAAACAACTAGTAATTTTTGTCTCAACTTGGGTTTTCAGTTTCGTATATTGTGGATTTCTGACAGTTTAGTATATAACTTGAAAGCTGTAGAATTTCAAGTTGGGATATTTTTATTTTGCATATTTTATTCATAACAAATCTGCACTTGCGAGCAGCTTAATTCAAAGAAGTTTTATAAGACTTAAAGCAGTTCAAAAATTTGTGCCTGCATTGAATTTTGGTGCCTTCTGAGTTCAGAGTGGAACCTCAATAGTACTTTATGAATAATTGTACAAATAATAGTCACAATAATCATGATAATACTTATATTTTCCTCTGCCCTCCCTTGAACTCTAACTGTGATTCGTTGTGTGTTCAAAGCTGACACCAGCTGTTTTAACCACTTAAACTAACTTTCTAGAAATAATCTGTTTTTATAAGATGCTCTTGCTTGCTTTTTTGGGACAGAAAAAGACAACAGTGTGAATTTCAGTCTGTCTCATGACCAAATTAAAATTCCTCACAGGAGCTTTAAAATTAGACATCATATTTTTTATAATTTATAGTTTCCAGGTTGTCTAATGAGCATCTCTGTCAAAAAAAAAAATTAAATTAAAATGAGTATACCAAGCTTACCCTCCAAACTTGTCACATCTATCAATAAAAGTTGCCTTAAATGTTTCTGTCCTCTGGCTGAGCGCAACTCCGAGCGCAATCCCGAGAACAACGATGAGGAGCAGAACAGCGGCCACAGAGAGAACGAGGCACCGCTTAGAGCGTCTCTTCTGCGGGGGACGGAACTCGACAGGCTCCATCGGAAAAAACACTTATAAGTCTACAAAAGTCGCAGGAAAGTCTGTCTCTCAGGATTGTATTTGTTGACACACAGAAGCCGCTCGCGCTCCGGTAGCGTGTATTTATAGAGGTGTGCTTTTCCCTGCGCGCGCGCACACGTGCACTCGCTCGAGGCTATTTAGGATCCTCTCCAACCGGAGATGTTTTATGACATGTTGTAGCTGCTTGAGAAGCGGAGGTGAACAGAGATACCTCATCTTCATCTCTTTCTTTTATATCAAGAAAAAGGTGCAAATTATTTAAAACATCATAACTGATTGTGCTGATGTCATCTTATTTATTGCAACTCATAGATCTTTTTAGATTACTTATCTTAATGGATAACTTACAATTTCTTATTAGAGAAAAAACACTTTTTTTAAGAATATTTTTTAATTCTTTGATTACATCTTATTGGCTTTGAATTGAATTTGTGGCATTTGTAGTCCTTAAAGTTGTTGTAGTTTATTTTGGTAAGTTAAAAAAGAATTTTCCATGTCAAAAACAGAATTTGTATGAAAAAAAAAATCATGACGGATTTAGAAAATAGACTATAAGGTTTAAAATAAATGCAGTTTGTATGTGAGTTTTCTAGTTCTTTACAGTGTAGTAGTAGTTTATTGTGATCTACTTTTATTTTGAAAATCTTTGAAACCATTATGTATTTTGAGCAAGCATTTTAAGCAATACAATAAGGTTATATGATATCAAAATTGCAGTAAGGCTTTAGCTTTGTAAAAGTTTATAAACCTATGTTTTTTATAATTCCTACTTCACTTCAGCAATAGAATATGTACCAGAAGTAGTTTATTTTGTCAACATCAACATTTTCTTCCTGTTGTAAACACTGAAAAAAAAAAAACAGAATTTATTGAAAAGAATTTCAAATCATTCGATATCCAGAAATTAAACTGTACAATAAACGGTTTACATAAAAAATATAGAGTTGTAGTTTAGTTTTGGTAACATTACTTTTTTTTTTTTTTACCTCTGTTTAAACACAGAATTGAAACGATAGAATCTTAAATAACTTGATAAATATGAAGCATTAAACCATACATTCTTTTCTTTTGGGAGAAAGCAGCTCGAGATCAAACATGATGCTCTTTGATAGTTTTGAATCAGGCTTTGTGTGGGGACCCCCCACCTGGTTGTGTACTGCATTGAGGCAGACGTTCCTAAAGCACACAAATTTACCTGCTGTGCAAGCATAAACATGACTGGAACATCAGTGCTGGCAGAACTCTCTCACCTCTCGTATCAGGCAGGTAACAATCTCACGGTAGCACGAAGAAGTTCACACAACAGTCACTGGCTGCAGAGAGATTGTTGTGGACCGTAAATCAAAGTTCACAGAGAAGTCATGAGTCACTGACATGTTGACCAGAATCACAGTGAGGGATTGACTCTAAACAGATTCTTTGTGCTGAAGTTTAGTGATGTAACAGTGCAGAGGTATCTTTCCCAGGATGACTTGTACCTTTTTTATCTTGTGCTATAGAGAAAGACATGTTGGAATAAGAGGAAAACTACAGCTTCATATCTCTTTGGGTGTTTCACTTAATGCGCACTTTAAATTTTCAACATTATGAGACACGCAGGTTGTTCAGGGTCTACAGTGTTTGTCTGAGCCGTAACACAGGGCCGGAGTCAATGTTTCTAGGGTCCAGGGTGAAACTGGGCACCCTGGCCCCCTTGGTCAAATACAAGGGCTGTTTTCCAAACCGCCTACTACATACTACATACCACAGTAGTAGGTAGTAGGCAGTGCCTACTACCTACTACTTCCACATGTAGTATGTAGTATGACTGTTTTGTTGGACCTGTTTAGTCGTATACTACTCTGGATTTCAGGAAGTGGAGCTGATGGATTTTTTTCTAATGTTTAATTTCATCATAAGTAAACCATGAGTACATTTGGCATTTCAGTCATTAATTCACCACATCAATCAGTGCTGAAGTTACAGTCCAATAAAAGTAGATAAGTTAAATTAGTTGTCAATGAGATATAAAGGAAAATAAATAAATGAAATTAAGCATGTGAAGGAAGTTGAAATTTTTTTTGAGAATTGTTATGGTTTTTTCATTATTTTAGTGGTTCAAGGAACATTTTTAATTCATTTAGAAAAACAACAAATTCAGGGAGAGATAAAAGTCCCGATTTTATCACATTTTTAAAGTTATAAAATACAGCAAAATCGCCATATTTGATTTTTTTATCTTGCACCAAAAGTTATCGTGTATTGAAAATAAATCTGAAACCAACTGACTTTTTATTTTTAAAGCTGGTGGAAAAACTGCGTCCTCATTACCCACGTAGGCTGTTAGTTGAAAAACAAAAAGTGATAAATGATTTAGGGGCTTTTATGAATTTGGTAAAAGTAAACAGCTCTTTCATGATGAAGTGAGCAGATTTACCGCTGTTTCTTTCCTCTCACTTCACTTTTATCTCTGAGACCGTTTCACATTTTTGTTGTTGTGTTGTAGTTGAGTTGATTTATTCCAGTAGGTGTCAGTAATTCACCTCAACCTGAGCTCCCCCTAACTGACAAACGTCATTAACGCCGTGCATTGTGGGAAACAGTATTCCAGGTAGACTGGTCCGTTGCAGACTGAGAAATTTTCTCCGATCAGTAGGTCATCCGGGAACTTGTAGTATACTACAGATCTCGCAAGTTTTCGCATACTGCCTACTAAATACTGAATTTCAGCCGAAGTAGTAGGCATCGCTAGTGTAGTAGGCGGTTTGGAAAACAGCCAAGATGAAACTGCTCAGGATCTTTAATTCTCCAAGGAATCAATCAAAAGTCCATCCATCCGTTTTCTTAACCTGTTATCCTGCTTTTCAGGGTCGCAGGTGGCTGGAGCCTATCTCAGCTGTCAATGGGTGAGAGGTGGGGTACACCCTGGATTGGTCGCCAGTCAATTGTAGGGCTGACATTTAGACAAACACTCATTCAGGTACACACTCACACCTACAATAATCAATTGATCTAACCATGTGGGCATGTTTTTGGTCTGTGGGAGGAAGCCGGAGTACCCGGAGAGAACCCACGCATGCATGAGGAGAACATGCAAACTCTACACAGTAAGGCCCGATCGGGGAACCAAACCGGCGACCTTCTTGCTGTGAGGCTGGAGCGCTACCCGCTGCACCACCGTGCAGCCCCTCAATCAAAAGTGAAAGGTATAAAGGAAACATATGCGTGCTCTGTGAAAATGTATTTAATGCATATTTCAAAATTGTTGTGCATGCTTCAGTTTGATGTGAGACTCTTCCTGTGTATGAGGCTCTTCACACATGTTTGGCAGGACGGTTGTTCTGGGTTCTGGATGCACTGAAGGATCATCAGGGTCCTGTGGATAAATATTACTTCTGTTACTCCAAGGTTATAAACAACATCTGTGTCAACATCTGTGTCTCACATCAGCCAATTGGACTGGACAATGAAATATCACATGTAGCTTGTTGTAGGCGTTTAGTTTGAGGAGTTATGTGCAGGTGACAAAGCTACTGCACCATCCTGCAGCCCACCGTTAACCAAAGTCCAGTCAATTATTAACATGAGACACTTGTGCAATTTATGACCAACGTTTTGTAGGTAATCTCAAAAAGAGCCTTGAGAGTGACTTAAAACAGCCGTAAAGTTCTAGTGAGTCCCCTAAAAGTCTAAAACAGGTGTTTTTGTGCCCCAAGCCAGTAAAACTCACACCTGCTTTTTCATGATAACCTGTCAGGACTCAGTTGGTGTCACTTACTGGTCGTTGTCTGTGCAAGTCCAGCGGAAACCTCTGGACTGCAAGATCTGGATCAGGTCTACGATGGATCCTTTACTGCATGATTCTCTGGAAAAACATTGTAAACACAAATGAATATTAACCACTCTCTGATAAGTCCTTCATCATGATGGTTTTATGAGCTGTATCTGATGGTTTTATAACCCAGTTTTCTGACTGAGCTTGTATTGGATGCTTGACTCTGATTAGTGAAAACCCTTTGATGACTCTCACAAATTTGTTGTATGTGTAACTGTATTTAGCATTTAAACGCTATTTTGATACTGTTAAATAACGTGACTAAATTTTCAGCTTCTGCTAGCATCATATTGATAAACAATGTAGCTAAACCTTAAACTTCTGTTAGCCTTATATAAGTAAACAATGTTGTTAAAATAAGTTTCTGTAAGCATATTAGCAAATATTTTGCTAAACTTAAACTTCTGTTAGCATTATATTGGTAAAACAATGTGACTACAGCAGTTAGCTTCTGTTAGCACCATATGGTAAACAATGTGGCTAAACCATAAACTTCAGTTTGCATTTTATAGGTAAACGATGTGGCAAAAATTAAGTTTATGTTAGCATCATATTGGTGAATATATTGCTAAACCTTAAACTTCTGTCAGCGTTATATTGGTAAACAATGTGACTACAGCAGTTAGCTTCTGTTAGCACCATATGGTAAACAATGTGGCTAAACCTTAAACTTCTGTCAGCGTTATATTGGTAAACAATGTGGCTACAGCAGTTAGCTTCTGTTAGCATCATATAGGAAACAATGTAGCTAAAATTAAAGCTTTTGTTAGCATTTTCTTTGAAACAATATGGACTAAAGATAAACTGCTGTTAGCATCATATTAGTAAATACATAGTCAAACATTAAACTTCTGTTAGCATTATATTGGTAAACAAAGTGGCTGAGCAGTTAGCCTCTGTTAGCATCATGTAGTAAAATAAGTAGCGAAAAATAAAGCTTCTGTTGGCATCATTTTGCTGAACAATATGACTTAAACTTAAGCTGCTGTTGGCATCATACTAGTGAATAATGTGGCCAAATCTTTAACTTCTGTTAAGATCATATTGGTCAACAATTCAGGTAAATCTTTAGCTTCTATTTGGATTTTAACTGGAGTTTTAGAGAAGATGGAGGGGAAGACGAGGAGCTGCAAAAGGTCAGGTTAAAATTTCTCAACCACAAGAGACGGATAATCACTTGGACTGTTTCTAAAAAGCTTGGTACATGAATTTTTTTCTAATCAATGAAATAATCTTATAATGTCCATCAAACCTGTTTGTGTCTCAACCCAGTAGCTTGATGATAAACAAGAAAATGACAAATTAATTTGGTTTGATTTAATTAAATTTTGATTCAAAGTTTCTCATTGCACTTAATTTGAATAATTCATTTTTGTTTCTGTTTAATGAGTCTATGTTTCAGTGTCTTTGTCACAAATAGCCAGTTGTTTCTCATCCTCACTTAAATGGTCCCTCCAGATTGGTCACCACCTTGATGTTGACGTGATCCACTCTTTGAGGGTTCAGACTGTCCAGTTCAACACTTCCAAACATACTGGGAAGAAAAAAAAACCATTTCAACGTAAGTAAAAACACTCAAAAAATTTGCTCCATTTATCTTTTCTTTTATTTACCTTTTCCTGTTGAAGGCATTGATAATCGATCCATTCAGTAACACCGTGATGTTGCCACACGCCATTTCTGCAAACTAACATCCGGGTGAATAAAATCACACAGGAGCATTATTCCTCTGCTGCTTTTGGAACAGTATGTTGCATGTAAATGAAAAACAACACAGCTGTGTGGTGTGCACTGCAGAGACGCATGAATCTCACATTTTGTGATGCTTGTCTCCACAAAGAATACACAGGATGATTACTGCACGCCGACCACTCGGGACAAGAGCCGAAATCAAAACCTGCGAGTCAGATTCACAACCATGTGTTATCAGCTTGATTGTTTTTTAATAAGGCATTAATGAATGTTGGGTAACGAAGTTAAGTTTGTGTGTTGACATGCAGCCACGAGCAGCTGGCAGTTTAATCACTCAGCGCTGCATCTGTAGTAAAATCATAAAGCAGAACATATGGAAGCACAGCTGCCTGAGCGATGATGTTTCATTCAAACCCCAGAGGTGAAAGTTTCCTCCAGATTCAAATGGATTCATGAAAGTTTAAGGATGATTTTTTGTCTATTGGGGTTTGAACCAAAACAGATCTACCTGAGTCCTCTTCTTGTCCACACCAGACCAGGTCGTTGAACATGTATCCAACAAGTGTGTCCTCCAGAGTCCAAAACTGACGAGCAACAGCGGCGTAGCTGTGCATCAGTGTCCTGGTTTTACTCCAGAAGAGAAACTGAACAGAAAGAAAAGGAAATCAAATCAATTTATTCGTTAATAGAGCACAATTTATATATATAAAAAACAATATTACTTTTATCTTACTCTATCACAAGGCCAGGTTTGAGGTATGGAGAAAAACATCTTGTGATAATCCTTCACGGTCACATTACAGGACGACTGACGGACAACAGCCTCCTCGAAATGTTGCCAGATTTCCTCACAGTCATGTCTGTAAATAGAAAATGAAAATGAAGAATTTCCAATAAACTCAAATTCTGCTCAATCTGGAAACTTTGACACGATGGGTTGAGAGGAACATGGATTTATGGCATGAGTACAGTTGTGCCCAAAAGTTAATATCCCCCAGCAGAATTTCTGTTTTTTGGCCTTTTTTTTCAGAAAATATGAATGATAACCAAAATCTTCTCTATCACTCATGGTTAGTGGTTGGGTGAAGACATTCATTGAGAAAAAAAACAACTGGTGTTTTTTTCCTGATAAATACACAGAAGTGAACACAAATGTGTTTCAATGTCTACTAAAGGTAACCATCCTCACCTGTGAGCTATTTGCTTGTAATCAGTGTGTGTGTATAAAAAAATGAACAGGGTCATTTTTGAAGTTTCTGTTGTCATTATGATTTAAAAAGAGTAAACACAGTTGTTTGTTAATAAATGTCTTCACCCAACCTCTAAACATTAGAGACAGAAAGGTTTTTGTGTTTCCGTTCACATTTTCCGATAAAAGGCCAAAAAATCAGACAATTCTGCTGGGGGGTGTAAACTTTTAGGCACAACTGTATGTGGACCAAATCTCCTCTGCCAATACCTAACAACTAATTCTGCTGTTGCTATTGACTCATAGCACTGATTGTTAAATGCATGTGGGGGATGTGGGGTGACCATGTATCCTCTTTTGCCTGGGGGTGTCTGTAAAATTGTCTAGGTTTCTCTTAGATTGTTCTACAGACCATTGATATTTGCAGTGGAGCGCTGCACTGGGCTACTGGCATCATTTGGATGCACTGAAAGCATATGAGAAAATATGCTCTGGCTGTTGCACTGTGCTTTCAGACAGAGAATGCTGAGGTCAAAATGCACTTTTACAGATGAACTGCAGATGTCATAAAGAGGGGTTTCTCCAGTCCACCAGGGCCAATTGTCAAGCCTTGTCAAGATCGTATTCCTACTTCCAGTGAAGGGAGGTTAGGAGCCACTAAACTGATCAGCTGAGGGTTTGGTGGGATGGGTTTCAAAGCACAAGTTGTTTGTGTTCGTTTTTGACAAAGCTGCAGCAGTTACGCTGGGACGCACCAGATGCATCTCCAGTCAGACCTCGCTCCATTGCGTGTTCACTCACATGTTGCTCACACCAGCTGCGTGTTCAGTCCAGCGTGTTGCAGAACTGCCAGACAGCTGGAGTCAGGAGACCGAGGAGTTTCCTCTACTCCCACCCTAAGAATGAGTCTCTCATTGCTCACGTTGGGATGTAAAACCTCAAACCTGTTGACTCCTGGCCGAGCTCCACTCATTATGTCATATTCTAGTAGTACAGTACAGGCCAAAAGTTTGGACACACTTTCTCATTCAATGCATTTTCTTTACTTTTATGACTATTTACATTGTAGATTCTCACTAAAGGCATCAAAACTATGAATGAACATGTGGAGTTTTGTACCTAACAAAAAAAGGTGAAATAACTGAAAACGTGTTTTATATTCTAGTTTCTCCAAAATAGCCACCCTTTACTCTGATTACAGCTTTTTATACTTTTGGCATTTTTCAAGAGGTCGTCACCTGAAATGGTTTTCACTTCACAGCTTTGCCTTATCAGGGTTAATTTGTGGAATTTCTTGCTTTATCAACGGGGTTGGGACCATCTGTTGTGTTGTGTAGAATTCAGGTTAATACACAGCCAACAGCCCTATTGGACAACTGTTAAAATTCATATTATGGCAAGAACCAATCAGCTCATAAAGAAAAACGAGTGGCTATCATTACTTAAAGAAATGAAGTCAGTCGGTCCAGTAAATAGTCATAAAAATAGAGAAAACGGAAATTGGATGAGAAGGTGTCCATACTTTTGGCCTGTACTGTAGATGTAGACAATGCCGGATAAAAATCACTGGTCATTTTTTAGGTGGTTTTCGTGCTCGACTCCCCATCCCACTCTTTCTGTATTTTTTAAATCGATGTGTCACAGCTCTGGCGCTCGGCAAATTTAGGAGGTGGCACAGGGCCAGAGGTCAACAGTAAGTTAGGTAAACTGACTCCAGGATGGATGAGGAAATTTATCTTGGAGGTGAGACAGTTCATAGGATTTTCTCTGCTCCAGAGATGGATCCAGTGAGAATGGACGCGTGCTGAAAGCCACGGCGCTGACAGACCATATGTGTGATATGGTGTTGAGCAAGAACCCTATTATTTTTTTGGCCCACGTTACTTCAGGGGCTTTGTACACTAACTTCTTGACTGTGTTGTTTTCTTTAAATTTCCGTTGATATTACCGAAACATTTTTCAAAAAAAGGTTTCTGACTTTTCTGATCCAACAAAAGTGAAAAACTGAGATACGTTGAAAATTTGCTTCCAAAGAAAACCATGCAAATACCAGAAAACTCCACCACAAAGAAGTAAAACTGATCTCAAACTTTCCCATTAGATGGATTTTCATATCTGAACATTCCCTTGTTGCATAAAGTTGCACAACATCACAAGGAAACAAGTTTTCAAGTCCAGTCTTGTTTTTTTCTGTGACACTTCAGGAGCCAATCTCTTTCTGCTGAGAGATTTTTGGGAGGAAAAGCAGTCTCTCAGGTTTTAAGGTCTTAATGGAAGAGCACATCTTAGGTGTTTACCTCAAACTGGGGTTAACTAGTGTGACGTAACTGTAACACCTTCCAACCACGATGTGTTTGATGTTGGGGGTAGTGCCGAGCTGGGCTCTCAGAGGACCCGGGAGCACAACAAACCCTTTTGAAGTGGACACAAAGAAAAGAAGATCTTATATTTCACATCTGGGGAGTGGCACATCAAAGGAGAGAAAGAAAAAAGTGGGCAAGTCAGGGGGAATTACTTACACACTATCATCACCACAAAGGATGCAGACGTTTTCAGGGCACTCATGACAGCGTGACCCCTCACTTCATTGCAATTGTATCGAGATGCGTGTTTGTTCATGCTTTAATCTGCCAACACAAATAAACTGTAAGGTTAGACATAACTCGCAGTCTTCTGGGAACTCACAAGATACTACGTGTTGATTGAAATCTAATATCTTCATAGCATGTGCACATCTTCCTCCCACGTAATCTTTTCACATCGCTCCATCAAATGTGACAGCTTTCTAGCAGCATTTAGTCGTGACCTTTAACACATTATACCTCAAGGCAAATACACAAAGGATACACATACTTTAAAAATTACAGTGGTTAGCACTTTATTAAAACCATGATATTTAGAAACTTGCCAAGATTAGGAACTGAAAATTAAATGCTCACCATTTTTAGTGCCACAAACATCTCCATGTCTGTTCCCGGGTCAAACTGAGTCCCTCTCTTGTGTGTTATTACGTAAAAACTCCCCTGGCTCGTCTTCATATGCAGACGGCTCCTCTCCAGCCCAATGTCATGTTCACGAAGAACACAGGAGAGGATTTTTCCCAGCTTTCCTCTCGCAAAGAGCAGATCCACATGATTCCCATTATGGAGCCATTAAGGATGTCCAAACATAGAGTGTGTGCTGTTCTCTAGGATATGGTGCCATGATGAGCCTGAGGGAGATATATGCTGCTGTTTGTGGTGTCAATTCTCTTATAGATTCAATTCATAAGCCTGTGCATTTAAATGAGCCTGCAGTGTTGTATTACTGATAGGAGATGTTGGTCCAAGTTCATAGATAACTCTTTGTCTACCATTTGTATGTATTTCTTTTACTTTTTGGCTAAAGTTAGATTTTCTGCAGCTCAAAACCCTTAAAATCTTATTTTTTTGATATAAAGAAAGCCAAAAAGTGCTGTAATATACATAAAACGTATCCATGATCCACTGCTCCACTAAGTGTCCAATATCACACACAAACTGGTCCGAAAGCTGTTTTTAACTTTTCATCTTAAACTTGAGAATTTAAACTGCAGAATATTCCTATTTTTAATAATCCTGGTGCTTTTAGTATTTGCAAAACATGGGCTTTAACTGTGTTCAGTTTCCCTAAAGTGAGTACCAGCAAAGCACCAAAATCAAATAAATCCTTGAATTAAGATTTACACATAGAGTATTAATATGCAAATTAAGCCTTATTTGGTCCATGAAGACAGGTTTTCACCTGCAGTTTGTGCTTAAATGTCAAGAATAGTTTATGTAATACCTGGCATCACTTGAAGTAAGAATAGCCAAAACATGAAGAATGTTTGACTTCACATTACATTCACAAAGTGTTGCTGCTGCTGCCACCTCCTGGTTTTAAGAAAATTTGCATGTTTGTTTTAGATACTGAACATATACAAAGTCCTTGCTTGTTGCATTTTTAAAAACTTTTTTTGTTTGAGATGTTTTCTTAATTCTGTATTATTGATTGAGTGGATGTTGTATGTTAATCCACAATATGAATAGAAATGGGGCCTTTTCCATGAGCATTGGGTGACATTTTTCCTTTAAAAAACACTGTTGCACATTCAAAAGCCATCACATTTGTGGCACTATTGAGCTATTTACCTTTACTTCATGTTTTGTTTGATGTCCTCCAGTTACACGCATTTTAATTACCTTTCTCACACGCATGAAGTTACTTGAATCAATAAATAGTAAAAACAATAACAACAACTGTATTTAGGTAGCACCTTTTAAAACAAATGTTTACAATGTGCTATGAAAAAGTGCTATATGGCAGAGAACCAAGGAGAAGACAAAAACAAGTGTGATGTAGTACAGACAGCATAAAGATATGAAATGATAAAATAGAATAGAATGATGAATAAAAGGACATCACATCGGGTGAGGGAGGGAAAATATTGGGAGAGAATGAGATAAAAAAATAAAATCATTGAGCAACCATGCAAATAATTAGATGAATAAGTTATATCAATAAAAAAAATCACAACAAATAAAAGGAAACTAATGTACACCTGCACCTTTATATATGCACACATACTATGATAATAAATATAAATGCACAAAGAGATGAAATCAAAGACAATAGATAAAAAGAGATGCATTACTGTCAATGTAAAAATCCTTTAATTCTTGGTTGAATCCCACCCCATGCGGAGCCATATAAATTTTTTTTTATAATATTACTCTATCATGGTGTATTAACCCTTTGGTGCATAGTGGTCACTACAGAGGACACCTATTCAAAAGCTTTTTACTCCTAAATCCAGTGGTTTATGTGGTGGCAATTCATATTAGCCTGTGTCAGGATATTTTTATTCTTCTGAGGGCCTGAAAAAATGTTTTCAATTTTTTTTCCAAACATGTTTATATTTATATGTTTATATATGAAGTTAAAAGTGTGTTAAAATGGATGAAAGAGAGTTAAAATGTTTCGCAAAGCATTAAAAAAAGATTATTTATGAAATTGCCCAAAAAGAAAAGAAGTCAAACAAAAAACAGTGATACTTACAATAAGTTCACACTGTTTTAAGTTGAATGCTCAGTTACAATATATTAAAAAAAAAAAAGGAAAACTTTTTTTTTTTTTTATGCCTTAAGACAAATAAAAACACTCAAGGGAAAAATATTGACACTGGCTTTCATAATTCATTCATCAGAGGGTTAAATACGATAATAACGATGTATAAATGTGTCTTTTCCACTGTGCTGGTTATAGGGAGAATGTAACCTCATAACCAATGACAGCAACATCCTACAACACTGACAGCGAAATATTAACCAATGAGGAACAAGAGTTGCCTTAAGTCCCGCCCATACAGTGAGGCAGCGGCTCGTTCTGACCAATGACGGTGTTGTTTTGCCTCTAACCCCGCCCCCTTTAGAATTAGGGAAGTAAACAGTGAACTGTAAACCTGAGAAGTGGGCGGAAGCGCCTCCGGTAATTTTTGTTCATTCAATCTAAACAGAACGTTTAGTCCTTGGATTGAAAATCTACAGGATTAAAAGGTACAGTTTGTGCCTGCCGCTGTTACTGTCATTGTACTCGGTGTCTTGTGCGTGTCGTTACTTACTTACACAGGAGCTAACGGAGCTAATGAAGTAGCAGTCGTTCTTCTTAATAATTTAGATTTCTATCTCAAAACTGCTGCAAATATAAACATGTCCATTTATTCCCTTTTCTTTTTTTCTGACACTCAGTCTAACAACACAGCTGTCAACATGAGTGATCCATGGCAGGAGTGTATGGATCACTGTGTGGAGGTCACCAAAGAGGCTGGACATGTGAGTAATTTGTTTATAATGTGATGATGAAGTCAAAACAGCTCAACAGTGACTTGAAAAAAAGATTTTCATTTCTTTGTATTCAAGAGGGAATAACTTTACAGCAGCTCAGAAACAATATCAAATCGTTAATGTGCAGTAAATATCAATTAAGCCACAAAAAGGACACTTACATTAGGATAATTCATACATATAATATGTTGACACTTTTGATAGAAATCTGCTTTTGTCCCAGTGTCTTTGGCCAATCACATTGAAATGTTCATCTTGTCTTCTCTTAAGATAGATTTTTTTTTTCAGTTTCGAGTCTGCACCTGCATCTTACGCTTTCTACTTTGTCTGGACAAATGAAAATAAAAACCTCTCATGAGAAGACAAGATGAACATTTTCAATGTGCATTATTTACTTGTTAAGTTTTATTTTCTGTTGTTGCTTGTTTTAATGTTAATTTACCATTTAATTTAAAGATCAACCCATTCAAGATTTGAAATAGGAGAGTGATCTGTGTGAAGACCATAAATTGCTCCTCACTAAGTTTATGCCTATGAAGCAGACTGAGTTTACTACTAAAAAAATCTTTCAAAATGTGAAAAAGTCATCAAAAAGAGGAATTATTCAATACATTTCCTGATTGAATTTGTCTCTGCTGATCACTTGAACAAGCCATCATAAAAGCCTGAATGAATTGATAAGTGTTTGCTGTATTTTTTCTAAAGTTAGTGTGTGTTCCTGACTCAGATAAGGGAATAAATAACAAAAAGGAAGTTAGAAGAAGCAACATTTGGTATAAAAGAAAGAGATGAATTATCGTTTTTGAAAATTGAAATCAGTTAAGGTATTTTTCCTAATTTGTAAATCGCACTTTTTTACGACATCCACTTCTCTAACACACAAATTAAGGACTGCATTGGCAAAAAAAAAGTAGTCGTTTGGCTGTTTTGAATGTGCACTTTTCAATTTTTTGTGAGATATGAATGCCTTCAACAGCTCCTAATGAAGTCGTATAAAAAGCTCTAAGTCATTGATTTCCAACCTATGGGCCGTGGCCACCAAGTCATTCCCAAAATAGTCTGGATTTTGTGTGTGGGTGTGTGATTACAGATAGATAGAAGTATGCAGAACATTTTTTTTACAGCTTAATCACGTACAGAAGGATTTTAACCCTTAGGATACCAAACAGTTGATGTTTGCTTTTTGCTTTTGTTACATTTTTAATCGCTGTGGTCTCATTTTTCTCCACTGAGTGAAGTCCTGCTCCTCTATGGGTTCAGGCAAAATTCAAAGGATTTTTTAAGTGTGAATACATGGTGTGTATTCATCATGAAGGGTTCGAGGAAAGCAGAAAAAAGTAGAATATTTTATTTGTTTTTCGTTTTGTTTTTTTTTGTTTTTCAGAATTTAGCGAATACTTCACTTCCTGTAAAAGGACACGAGAATCAAAGTGATGTTGATAAACTTCTCTCGTCTTTTTTGCTCTATTAATGTATGTGGTTGATGTTACGAATGATACATTAAGTACAACAGGTATTCTGGGAAACTTGAAAATCTGATGACTAAGCTATTTTTTCAGGTTTTGGATTGGACAAATGGTTAGTAAATGCCAGCTATTTAAAAGTAAGTGTATTTTTTTAAGTCCAGCCAGCAGGTTTGGTATCCCAAGGGTTAAACATGTTGAAATATTTATAAATGCAAAAAAGAGCCTGAGAACGCATCATATAACCCCCATATATAAGGGGTTGGAGTTGGGAACCACTGTTCTAAGTTGAGGGTTTTTAGATTTTCCTGCTGCAGGATGGACAGAGAATGACCAAATATGGCTCCGTGGAAGGTGATGTGCATCTGACCTTTGGTGTATTTTTAGAGCTAAAGGTCCAAAGGTGTCAAGTGAAATTCTTGGATGACAGAAAGTTAAAAGTTTGCTATAGTTGACACAGTCAGCTTTATACTTTTGCTCACAGTGGGCCTGGTTTCAGGAAGTGAAGCGTACAAAAACACAAAATAATACCTCATCTTTGGTGCTTGTACCTAATCATCTCTGTTCCCCACACGACGCGACCACAGGACTCGTAACACAGAGCTAATTAAAGCAGCAGGTGTAGTCAGTCATCCAAAGAATCCCCTTGTTGGGTTTCATCATCGTTTGATCCTCTGCCAGATGATCCGCGAGGCGCTGAAGAAGGACATCACCATCATGGAGAAGAGCTCGCCAGTTGACCTGGTGACCGAGACGGACCAGAAAGTGGAGAAGTACATTATATCCTCCATCAAGGAGAAGTTCCCCGATCACAGGTACTTGACCGGCAAATAAGGACGTGAAGGTGCTGCAAGGACTTCCTGAGCCTGTAATAATCAGCAGCATGAAGAGGCAGAATGTTTGATCAGGGAATGAGGCTTTAAATTCATGGAGGATCTGAAAGTTTCTGTCCGTCATTAGTTACCCTTTTTCTTCATCAATTTGTTCCTAACTTTTAACAGTACTTAAAGAGGGGGTATTACACTTTCTTTTTAAGCTTTATACTGTCCCTGTTTCCCCTGTAGTAGCTTTACATGATTTGCAGCTAAAATTATACCTATTTTACCCACACTGGTATTCAAGAAAGCCCGTATTTCATCATCTGTCTGGACTGCTTTATTTTAGCAACCGTCTCTTTAAGGCTCCCCACTCCACAAACTCCCATCTCTCTGATTGGCCAGCTCTCTGGCAGAGCCATGGGCCGACCTTAGTGTTCGAGGCTTGCCCCTCCAACATTTTGTTAATCAGTTAGGAGATCCCTATGTGATAAAGTCATCATTTCAACAAGTCTCATGAAGATTTTGATAAGATCTCAGACTATTTTTTAGAATGGGCTGTTTTGATCAGTTTACTGACAGATTCAGGGATTTCTCCAACATATGAATATCTACAGGTTTAAAAATCTGCCCATGTCTCGTCTGAACATCCAGCATTGTTACTTAAGTCCATGTTTAAAAAAAGGAAAAACAAAGCACTCCCTCTTGCATGGGTTGTATATTTACTGCAAGAACTGAGGTCTAAGCAAGTCTTATTTCAAGTATACAATGTTGTTTTATTCTGGATATGAGCCACATCCCACCTTCAAGTCAAGAAAAATGTCTTATTTCAAGCTATTTAGAGACAAAAATCTGCCAATGGGGTACTATAAAAGTTTCTTGTATCAAGACAATGTTCTAATTTCAAGAAACTAGATGAGCAAATGTTTGCCTTTTTCCTCTATTATTAAGAAAAGTAAGATGATTTTTACTATAAATTAGACATAATGACTTGCTTAGATTTCAGTTTTTGCAGTGTTGTGGCAGTTTATTGGTTCAAGCACACTCCTGCTTTATCAACTTATTTTTAGTAAAAAATGCCTTTAACGTAATACGAGCCACATAAACCTGCTAAGTCCAAAAAAATGTCTTATTTCAAGGTATTAAAGGACAAGAATGAGGCTTGATTTGCTTTCAAAGGTTAAAAAAAAACTGCCAATGGGGTAAGAAAAATCTATGTTTAGTTTTTTTAAATTAGAATGTCTTAATACAAAAAAATTAGGCTTCATTTTTTTTCCTCCAACATCTCAAAATAAGACCCGTCGGGAGACTTTTGCTCATATTTGGTCTGATTAAACAAGTCTTTCTAGAAATAAGACAATAAAACTTGCTTAGATTTAATCTTTTGCAGTGCAGTTGAAGTACATGACTGATAAAGCAAAGACGTACGGAACACAGACGCAGTGGAAAAGTGTCAAACGTGTCACTAGATCACACATAGATTCGCACAAAACACAAATGTCACAATAAAATAATGGTAATAGAAACACCAAAATTTAAAAAAAAAAATTCTCCAATTTGGATAAAAAGTTTTTTATGCTTTCATAAGATTGTTTTTCAGAAATTTTGATACTGAAGTGCAATGGAAAAACTTCACTAGAATTGAACTTCAGAATTGTTGCTTTTAAGTTGTAAAAAAGTGTAATAGAAATGCAGCGACTTTTAAAAAAGACAGAGTAAAATGCTTAATCTCCCTGGCTTATTGTGGATCAACTCAAGGATCCTAAAGCAGCTGGATGCACTCAGGAACTCTGAAACAAATCATGTGCTTTTTTATACTCTTATGTAATTTGAGTTCAACTTGTGTCAAACATCATAAAGTTGTTGAACGTTATCTTCTTTCAGATGATTAAATGACTGAGAAAACGGCATAAATGTAACATAATTGCTTAGATTGAAGTTGTGACCTCTATCTTGTACAAAAAACAACAACACTTGTTGCTGTTTTTCTCTGTTTGCGATGCTGCAGGTTCATCGGTGAAGAGTCTGTAGCAGCCGGCGCTCCCAGCATCCTCACTAAGGACCCAACCTGGATCATCGACCCGATCGATGGCACCACCAACTTCGTTCACAGGTACGACACGCTCCGATACATACTGTACAAGCCGCCGAGACGCCTGCTACCTCCCTGGGTTTGTTTTATCTCTGTCGCTTCTTATCTATTTTTATCTTTTAATTAGCTTCTCTCTTGGATTGTCCTCTCTGTCAGAAATAATTAGACGGTGTAGATGAAACCGAACTGATAATAGAAACCGATTCCTGTGAGCTAAAACCAAGAGGGACTTCATTAAGTGAATGTTTTATATCTTAAATGTCTTTTGTGCAGGTTCCCCTTTGTGTCTGTATCAATCGGCTTCACAGTGGATAAGGAGGTATGTCTTAATTGATTGTTTTTAGTGTTTCTTTGACACTCTAACATCTTAATTATAGGAAACACGAGCATAATAAACGTTTCAGTACCCCTGTGAATTTCTGATGAGCACTATTTGAGTTTTTCCTTTCATACGTCTATTTTTATCCCTCCTCCCCCAGCACATTAATCACCGTCTGTCTCTGCTGCTTCTTGCTCTCAGATAGAGTTCGGCGTCGTGTACAGCTGCATCGAGGATAAGATGTACACAGCGAGGAAAGGGAAAGGGGCTTTCTGCAACGGAGTTCAGATCAAAGTGTCAGGACAGGAAGGTACAGAACGATAAACGCGTCGACCTTTAGTGTCGCAGTTCTAAACATAATCCACTAGATGGCGACCAAGCCACACCTGAAGACTCTTACTGCAACAACAGCTCAGAAGTTAAACATTTCAGACTGTGATTGAAGCTTGAATTTGCTTATTCTGATTTATATACATGTGTGTTTTCATTCAGATATCACCCAGTCACTGGTTCTGTCAGAAATGGGCTTCAAGAAAGATCCAAAGGTTTTCAATACGATGATGGCAAACCTCAAGACCATCCTCACCATCCCTGTACATGGGTAAATATACAAATATTCAGCACTTCTTATTTATTTTGATGTGCTTTATGGACATTGTATTGTTTTAAAGTGGGGTAATGACAAATTTTGATAACTATAAATGTGTTACCACTGAAAAAGAAAAGTATGAAAGGCTCATGGTGGTGAATTTATGGATACTTTTGGAGCTCAGAAATTTGAACAGAGAAAGAGGGAAAAAGCAAATATAAACTTAAACATTTTTTTACTCACTGTGGTGTCATTTTTCTTTGCAAAATAAAGTCATGCACCTCTTTTGATTTGGGTCAACTTTGGTTATAAGCTGATGTTACTCAACTCTGTATTCATGCACTGCAACAACATTAAAGAGCTTTAAATCACTTGGAAAAAAAAAGATTAAACAGATTATCTATGATTTTATCTTTTTTAAAAACAAAAAAATGACAGAACAAGTGGTTACAACACATTTTCCGCTCTGTTAACTCATGTTGCTGTTGTCACTAATGAAACAGTCGGGTTCACTCGGGAACTTGAGAATCTGACAACTCAGGTTTTAGATTGAACAAACGGTTATAAATGCCAATCATGTACAAATAAGAAGATTTTTTTTCTACTGCTAGTGTGTTTGGTATCCTAAGGATTAAAATAACAATGTTGGATGTGCATATGAAACATGCAGCTTTTCAAACCTCTTCATCTTTTTATGCTGTAGAAAATCCCTGAATCTGTCCGTAGATATATCAGTTTTGAAAAAATTAGCAAGGTTTTGAAAAGATCTTCAAGACTTGCTGAAATGATGACATCATCACATGGAGCTCAAACTATTTCTTGAGACATTGTAGATGCAGGTCTGAAACACCAAGGTCTGTCCATACCTCTACCCTTGATAAGTCCTCAGAGGGCTGACCAATCAGAGCAAAGGGGGTTTGTGAGCCTTAAAGAGACAGTAGCTTAAACGAGAGGTTTCAGATAGAAGCTGACATAAAGGTTTTCTAAAACACCAGAGTGAGAAAAATGAGAGCTTTTCTTTAGTTGTAACCCATGTTAAGCTACTACAGGGGCACCAGAGGGACATAATAAAAGCCTAAAAAGAGCACAGTACCCTTACTCTCAAGAAAATGTTGGTTGAAAATCTTAAAGAACAAAACTTCAAACTCTGTTCCATCCACAGTATCCGCTCTCCGGGCAGTGCAGCCATCAACATGTGTCTTGTGGCGTGTGGATCAGCAGACGCTTATTACCACATGGGCATTCACTGCTGGGACATGGCCGGAGGGGCGGCGATCGTTACGGAGGCTGGAGGGGTCATTATGGACATCTCAGGTGAGTCACGGACAAGATGTCAGCTCCTCACACTTCTGTTTCTCTGAACATCTTTGTGAGTTATCGGGTAATGAAGCCAATGGGCCCACATCTACAGTTGTGCTCAAAACTTTACATACCCCGGCCATTTGTCAAAGAATATGAATGATAACACAAAAACTTCTCTGTCACTCATGGTTAGTGCTTGGGTTAAGCCATTTAGTAACAAACAACTGTGTTTACTATTTTTAAATCATTATGACAACAGAAACTTCCAAAATGACTCTGATCAAAAATTGACATACTCGCGTGATTTTAGCCTGATAACATGGACACAAGTTCACACAAATGGGTTTGAATGGCTACTAAAGGTAACCATCAGGACCTGGAAGCTTTTTACCAAGAAGAATGGGCAGTTTTACCATCTGAGAAAATAAAGACCCTCACCCACAACAACCACAAAAGACTTCAAGCTGTTATTGATGTTAAAGGGGGAAATACACGGTTTTAAGAACTGGGGTGTGTAAACTTTGATCAGGATCATTTTTGGTAGTTTCTGTTGTCATTGTCATTTAACCCTGTGGTGCATAGGGGTCACTACAGTGGACTCCTATTTAAAAGTTATTTACTCCTAAATTCAATGGTTCATGTGGTGGAAATTCATATTAGCCTGTGTCAGGATATTCTTATTCTTTTTAGGGCCTGAAAAAATGTTTTCAATATTTTTTCCAAACATATATATATTTTTTAAAATGTTAGACAAAACATTTGAGGGTGAAAAAGCTTATAAACTATAAATTATTCAGTGTTAAAATGGACGAAAGAGAGTTCGTAAAGCATTAAACAAAGATTATTCATAAAACTACCGAAACAAGGAAAAAAAAAATAAGTCAAACAAAAAATAAGTCACATTTACATTAAATTCATACTGTTTTATGTTGAATGCTCAGTTACAAATATTTGAAAAGGGAAAAACCCTGACACTGACTTTCATAATTCATGCATTAGAGGGTTAAAAAGAGTAAAACAGTTGTTGTTTCTAATACACAACTCTATTAAGCTGAAAGATATATTGTTGGTATTGATATATGAAAATTCAAGATATTAATATCGCAGTATTGATTATATTGTAGATTTCAATGATGTAGATTTTCTCAGCTCACCCTGCATGTAAAGCTCAGACAGTCACATGATTATTGGTGCCTTTCTGTTAATGTTGATCAATTAACCTCACTTTCCACATCAGGTTATATTATAATGCTTTTATTTTTCTGAAAAATGCTTCGTTTTCTCTAATCACAGAGTCATATTGTATCATATTGATATCTAGATATTTGGCGTTAATATGGGGATTGGAAATTCTGTCCATATGGTTCAGCCCTAAACTTTATATCTTTATAGTTTTTTATCCCCTTGTCTTGTTACAAATATCACTATCATGAAAGGGGAAGCAGAGCAATCAGTGGCTTAGTTCTCGAAAGAGGAAGCAGTAGGTTTGAGACACTTTGTCATGGATTTGGGCAACATCATGTGAATTACTTAAGAGCAACTGTTCTGCCAACAAACACTCGTCAGTTGTAGACTCATTCAATGTCATTCTGAGATTTTCCTTCAATTTGCTCTCAAGAAAATAGCAGTTAAGTCACTTCCCAGTCTGCTCTTTTTGTTAGTTAAGGAGGAGATAGAGAAAATTTGAGCTCACATTATCTGCTACTTTCTTTGCACTCAGAGGGTCGTTTGAGGAAAATGCAGGAAAAGCGCTCCATCAAGCAGATTTTCCCTCTCTCCTCAGAAGATCACTGCAGGTTCAAACTCACTGATCTGAACTCTAATCTCGCAGAGGGTCACATTTTGATACAAGCAAGATCGTGATCCCGGGGAAGCTTCACCCACGCACTCACTGTTTAGCTTTATTACTCACAGTTTAACAGTTTTCTCTCCCGTGGCTGACTCAGAGCTTTGGATTTGTTCTCGAACACAAAACGAAGCTGAACGAGAGCAGAATACGAGGCAGATTTATGAAAGTGAATATTTCTGCCGCCTCTGTAGTGACCACTGTTGTTTTATTACACATTTGACAAGCAATGCATCAAATGTTATTACCCAAGTGTGAGCGAACTCTTTGAACCGCATTAAAGAAGAAACCGTCCTCAGATAACCTGGTCACTGCATGGTGTCGTCGCAGCGTAACCACGGCAACGATGTGGGATGACTTCCTGGATGCTTCATTAGACACCTGATCGTCCCCGCTGTGGTTTCGCTTTGAAAAATCAGCATTTTGATTTTTACAAAGTGAAACCTTCACAGAGTTACAAAAAGAAGAAGAGATTATGACTCCCAGGGTTCAGTTTTCACCGAGTAATGTGATCAGGTTAAAACCAAACTTTTCCAAACAGGATTAAAAGATAATGGGAATGAAATCTGCTTCACTTTGGTGTTTATCTGGATAAACTTCCAGTATGTATTAAACAAATCTTTCGAGTTTGGTTGGAATATCCTAGATACAAAATGATTAACCAGATGATTGGATCCAAGTTAGATAATGGGTGTAAAATGAAGCTAAACTTGAAAATAGTGGAAGTTATCATTTTGACATTTTAAAAGCGAAAATATTTGCTCTTGAATTTTTAAATAAGGATAAAACAACCATCTGTGAAGCAGAAACAGCTCTTTACATCTGCTGTAAATGCTAGGAACTTTCAGTTTAGGCTGGTTTTGGCGCCCCCTATGGAAATGCCATGAATGTTCCAAACTGGCATGATTAATCAGTTTGCCAATTCACCTGAATAAAATTATGTTTTGGAATATTTTTGCAAAAATTCAAAATCAGCAGATACCTGCACTCAAAAGGCCCATTAATAGAAAAGAGGCTTAAAGAGGGGTATTTTCATATCCGATTTACCAACAAGAAAAATTTCCATCTTCTACTAATATGTTGTTGAAATTCCTGAATCTAAGACCTGTTCCAAAAACAGCACAAGATTTTCACGAGACTTGCTGCAATGATGAGGTCATCACATATGGCGGACCTCAAAAATCAAGGTCTTCCCAATCAGAGGGAAGGGGGTTTATGTAGTAGGGAGCATTAAAGAGACAGCAGCTAAAATGAAGCGTTTCAGAAAGAAGCAAAAATAAGGATTCTCTAAAACACCAGTGTGAGAAGAATAGGGTTCTTTTGGGCACTGGAGTGACAGTATAATGCCTTAAAAAGAAAATATAACACCCCCTCTTTAAAGTCTGTAGACACCACATGCAGCATCATGACTGTGGCTGCTGTCGAGCAATGTCAGCACTCTGTTGTGTCCATCTTGCATTTTCAATTCTGCTCTAACACTTTATGACCTACTATACAAAGTCTGCAACAGCACATTTTTAGTTTTACATGCTGCCGTGTAATTTTTTTTCCATCAACTTTTGCTTTACATCAATGCACCCAAACTTTAAGATAACGTATAGACTTGACAATTATTGTATTTTAGTATTGAATATGTCATTTTGAGCTAACAGATTTCACATACTGGCAGATTAACATTACAAAAAATATAATATTTTAAATCAGCAATGTACTGATGATTTTGACTATCAATCTCATCATGCAAATATTGACAAATACTGATACCAATGTTTGTATCAATGTAGTGCCAACTCTTACTAAAACACTCATCATAGTATTTTGAAATTAAACACTTAACCATGTATTTAGAATCAAAAACATCTGCCTGACTAAGAAAATGTTAGACGAGAATGTATGCAGAATAATGCATTTTATAGGCGAATTATCATTTTATTTAATGCAATAGAACATTAAACTGAAACTTTCAGATTTGATTAGCCTGCTCAATGATTATCAGTTTTGATGATTTAAGAACTGGTAATTTTTAATCACTAGTATTCAACCATTTTAGGAGTGCTGCTAATCTGCATTCAGTAATATTTAAAAATTAGGATCAGGTAAATTCTAGAGACAGGTTGAAAATGTGTATCACCTGATTCCTGGATTTCTAAATCTGGATCTTCCTTTGCCAGATTAACCACAGATAACACAATTGGACCCAACACATTTTTATATCTTGTTTTGTTTTAGTAACAAGTAGAAAAACTTTATTTCAGCCTTACTTACTCTTTACTCTCCTCACTCACAGGTGGACCATTCGATCTGATGTCTCGGAGGCTGATCGTCGCCAGCAGCCGAGCGATAGCCGAGCGCATCGCTAAGGAAATAACGGAGTTCCCCGTCGGCAGGGACGACACAGATGGCGAGTAAACTCCCATCATCCCCCTCGGTGAAGTGAACAGGTTTTTAAACACGCAACATTTAACAGATCAAGATGACGTCTTTGCCTTAAGAACCAAAACAATAAACTAACCTCTGGAGAGCAGCAGAGCGGGGTTGATAAAGGAACAGTACGTAGATGTTTAGCCTCTTTTCTGCTTTGAACAAGTTTTTTTTCTTATTGTGGCATCAATCAAAGGGGAATAATGAATTATTTTTGTCTCTAAGCACTTGTGTTTTTTTAGATATTCTTTCTATTTAGCCATACACTTTGTCTTTGTACCAGTTTCTCTGCGCATTTCCATCAGTGTGAGATCCAAAATAATACGTCTACTGAACTTGCCGTGTTGAATTTTTGGTGCAGGATGAACTCAAACTACTGTTTACCTTCTTCTTTAGGCAGATTGTTAAAAGGTTTTAATATATTTTGTTTTGTTTTGTGTCAGACTGTAATGGAGGCAGCAAATAAAACACTCACACCAACCTCTTCTGCCGGTGCCCAGCTTCTTTCTGACGCTCCGTGGAGGGATAAATCCACGCCGTTAAAGCCCAACAGAGGCAGGTGTCAGCGTGCATCCACATGTTGGCTTTAACTCATAAACTGAAGACAATTATTGGCAACAAAAGCGAAGCCTGAGTATGAATATTTGTGCAGAGTAATGCGGCGAGAGCCAATTCAATCTTGTTTGTTCTGGAGACTTTCTCGCATAGAAATTCGCAAATAAATCATCCAAAACTGAGAAGACGAGAAAATTAAGGAGTTAAAAAGTTGTGCCTCATCACTGGAAAACAAAGCTGTTACAGGAGACCATATGTTCTCAAATCTGGTGTCGTGTAAACCAGCATGAGGGTATAAAACTCCTTTGTCTTTAATCATCAGCGGGACCTACATGGCGACGAATCGTGGCATGAATCAGACGTGTGCTCTGAAGACAAATAAATGTCCCTGTTTGATATCTTGACTAGAAAATGACAAAGTGTCTTTCTCTTTGTAAAATCTATAAAATAAGTATGTGAAGGGAAGAAAGCCTCTCTGGTGGTAAACAGGAAGCAAATAAACACAAAAAAAGGCCTCTGAAACTCCATAAAACTCTGACAAAAACACTGACTGCTGCCGGCTTGATTTAGGACGGAGATAAAAGCATTCACGACCATTACACCATGTAAAAGTCTCTGCTGCATTTCCTCTGCCCTTTCGCTCAATGCTGCACACGCTGCCCCCCTGAACTCGTCTGCTCGGCGAAATAGCCCCAAGTTTTCTCAGCCTGTGTTTGCTGATGACTGAAAAATGCTTTTAAAACACTTCGCTCGGGCAAACTCGGGTCTTAAACTGCATCGCACCCCCTCTGCAGAATCCATGATCTGTGTTAGTCTGCAGCAGGGTAGAGGATCGAGGAGAGAGGAGGGGTTTGGGTGTTATGAGAGCAGGAAGTGGTTTCAGAAATCAAACAGATAAAAGTTCTATTAGCTTTTCATTAACAGCTCAAATGTAATCCTGAAGCTGATCAAGTCAGAGCTGTAAGTCCTGTTGGTTTTGACAGGAAGAACCAACTATTGTTCTTGAAAACTTGGCACAGCTGTGTCTTCCTGCCACAGCCCCGAAATGAGACCCAGGAGATCATTTCTGTAGATGTTGTATTTGTCTTTGTTTCAATAACCTCACCAGTGTTCATGTAACCCAAGACAAAAAATGACTCAAGAAAAGGAAATGGTGAAAAATGATAATATGTTTTGGAACAACTTTGGTTGTATCTTTACTCTTTTTGTTGTGCCATCAGAGTCTGAATTCACCGCAAATAATCTTGCACTTGCCAAGATTCAAAATCCTACTTTAAGACGTGCTAAATTAAATATCTTGTTTTAAAAAAAAAAATTTTAACTTATTTTTAGATCTCAAAAAAAGCATGAACGTTTCAATTTTGTCTTAATTAGTCTGAGAATCCTAAAATGAGTGGATGACTGTTGAAAAAAGTTCCTTTGGTTATCTTACATGTAATTTCATAACATTATAACTTGTTTCAAGATTTAGCTTTACCTCAAGTTGCTTGATTTAAGAAAAACAAAAAATCATTCTATTGCTTATTTTCAGTATATTTCACTTAAAAAACTTCTTCAGGAAGTTTGTTTTCAAGCATTTTAATCTAAAAATTGTCTCCTTGTTTTAAGATCTGAGAATACTTATCAAGGCCATCTTGTTTTTAGATTTATCAGTCTTACTTCAAAATTTCAAGTCAAGTGAAATTATCTTGCTCCATGGACAGATAATTTCACTAGTTTTAAGATATTTTCCCATCAAATTTGGTATTTTTATTTTATATTCAGACCCCCTTATTTTTGCAGTGTTGGTGTACATGTCATTGACAGGTTTGACTTTTGAATAGGCCGTTTTGAACATATGAAAAATCTGAATATAAATCTGGCCATGGTGCAAATATTTAGAATGTAGTGGACACATGCATTAATGCAAAAAACCCAGTTGAGTGTTTTTAAAGTTGAATTAATAGGACAGCCTTAAGAAATAGGCTGTCGTTTGGGGCGACTGTAATCTCAAAATTAATGTTTCTTTAACATTACTAATAGTTCAACAAGTATCCGTAATTAAGTAAACAGTTTAAGAAGGCCAGGCTTATAGATTTGCAGGTAAAACTTTTTTTTCACAGTTTTGCATCATACCCAAAAGTGACTCGTTCACTATAGTCGTTCAAAAATGGGTTTATTTGCAAATATGAGAAAGATTTAATAACATTACAGGTGTTTCATTGGGTTCCTCATATGTGTTGGATTGATGAACGGCTCTGTCCTTGAGGTGGTTTCAAAATAAAAGTCCCATAATTGTGTTTTCCTTATGGTCGCCCCATATGATATTTTGTATAATTAACATATTCAGACAACATTTGTTTGTATATTATGATGGAAATAAAGGAAATAGGGCAATGGATGTATTTGAATTGATGTTAAGTGATTTTAAACCGATTGTTCAAGTAGGAAAAAAGTAGGCGTCATGTCATTGAAAGTCCCAAAAAATCCAGGAATTTTAGGTGCGGAGTCACAAAAAAAACCCATCACAACACAGGACCTAATGGGGATTCCTCAGCTTTTGGAGCCAGTGTTGAGTCTAGTTTTAGAACTTCTGCACTTGCTTCACTTCTCAACATCAGACTTTGCCGCTCTGCAAACCAAAGAGTGACATCACTGAGTCTACATCCGCGTTTTGTTCAGCCCAAGGACGACTGCACCGGGCTGCTAGCGTAGCTGTTGACTGAAAACTCAAAAGGGTCTCTGTGACAGGACTATAAAGCACAGTAGACGGGAAACAGCCCGTCTGAAGCCCCTGCTCATCTTTCAGGTCGTGCTTTTGACCTTCAGCGACTCCAGCATCATGGCAGGCCTCAGTTACAGCTGTGATTCCAGGGAACCAAACATCCAAAACATCCGTCATCCTGGATAAATTATTCATAACGGACCTGCCAGGCTGACAGCAGGACTGATGTATTTGTTTTCCTTGTCCCATCACTTCCCTCAGCCCGTCTCCCAACATTTTAGAGAGCCTCTTATATTTAGTGCACAGCAGGGACAACAGGGTGACAACTGCTCTCCTGCTGCTCCCGGTCACACAGAACTTTAAACACAGCCTGACATGGTGATGCCACATACTGATCTGCTCCCAGGTTTGTTTACTTCTGCTGCAGACTCTGGATCCTGTCACTTGTTTAGAAAATGACAACGCCGCCTGCTGACTTTATCTGGATCTAATTAAACTGCCATCATCAGGTGGACACAAACAGACGCTCAGAGTCAGATCTAACACTCTAACATCCCGTCGCTGCAATATCTGATCTCTGAAACAGGTTGTGACACATAAATCTTACGCAAGGTGTGGCAGTGGTGATGTGCATCATGTCTGTACAAGTCTGTGAATAAAAGACTCTTCTGCTTTTTATCCTGCAGACAGGAACATCAGACTGTGTTGAAACTGATGCATAATTCACTGTTTTTATACAACACATGTTTCAGATCAACAAAAAAGGAAAGAGAGTCAATAGATAGTTTCTCAAACCTCCAAACGAAACACTCATCATCATTACCGTCACAGTTACGGCTGTAAACAAGAAGAGGGTGTAATGTAATTTCCTTCAGACATGCAGCGTTTACCGCTAATTGAACAATCCGTCTTGCAGCAGGTATGAAGGTATGTTGTTCTACAAGAAGCACACTAAGGAAAGACGAGTCTGAAAATCTAAATATGAATAATGCCTGAATGTGTCAACTTTGTCATGATCTTAAAAGCTCCCCGTCGGGACTTTATGTGATCTTCAGATAGTCTCATTTTTGGCCCATTGAAAATCCACGATTTAAAATGAGATAATTAGCGCTAAAATTGTTTATTTCTAAATGTTTTTTTTTTCAGTTTCCATGGTCGAGGTGGATAATGCCTGCTAATTTTCCGACTAACAAGCCTCTTAACTAACAGGCCCTCTGACTAACAGGTCCACTCTATGACAGGCCTCCTAAATAAAGGGCTGCTGACAAAAGGGCTGTCTGACCCGTGGATCTTATTTTCTGACTTACAGGCCTTCTGACCAAAGGGACATCTAACCAATGGACCTTCCTATTTCCTGACTAAAGGGCTATCTAACCCAGGGATTTTCCTACTTTCTGACTAAAGGACTGTCTGACCCATGAACCCTATTTTCTGACTTACAGGCCCTCTGGCGAAAGGGCTGTCTCACCCACGGACCTTCCAATTATCTGACTAAAGGGTCGTCTAACCCATGGACCTTCCTATCTTCTGACTAAAGGGCCGTCTGACCCATGAACTTTATTTTCTGAATTACAGGCCCCCTGACGAAAGGGCTGTCTAACCCATGGACCTTCCTATTTCCTGACTTACGGGTCCTCTGACTATAGGGGCCGTCTGACCCATGAACCCTATTTTCTGACTTACAGGCCCTCTGACTAAAGGGCTTTCTGACCCACAGACCTTCCTATCTTCTGACTAAAGGGCCGTCTGACCCATGAACTTTATTTTCTGAATTACAGGCCCCCTGACTAAAGGGCTGTCTCACCCACGGACCTTCCTACTTTCTGACTGAAGGGCTTTCTGACCCACAGACCTTCCAATTTTCTGACTGAAGGGCCGTCTGACCCATGAACTTTATTTTCTGAATTACAGGCCCCCTGACTAATGGGCTGTCTGACCCATGGACCTTTCTACTTTCTGACTAAAGGGCCATCCGTCCCATGGACTTTATGTTTTGACTTACTGGCCTTCTAATTGTCATACAAACAGACCTTTCGACTAACAGACCTTCACATACTCTGACTAATTTGCTTTCTGACGCTTTCCAACCAATCAACGCTGAAACAATAGACTTCACGTGTTGCACTGTGCACTTGTTTTTATTGATTGACCGTCAGGTTTGAACAGATCACTGCAGGAGAACAGATGCACGTGGGTTTTATTGAACACAAACAGCTTAACCCCTGTTTTAGCCTGTGCTCTATCACTCTCCTGTTTAGCTTCTTCTGCTCTGACCTCCTTTTACTGTCAGACAGTCCAGCTCTTGTGTTAACACAAAATATATCCAAGAAATTGTTTTCAGCGTAGAAAAACACAGATCTCTCCTCTAACTGCTAAACTTTGTGGGCTGGTGCAGTGTTTTCATAGGGACTTTCGGTCTCAAACTACCCACCAATAAGAAGCTAGTATTTAATGTTTGGGCAGGTGATAGTTTGCATTGGGTGTGAACAACAACTGCTGCAGGACTAGATGCTTATTTTAGCAAAGGACAAATCAGATGCAAATGATCTGAATGTTTCAATCTTATATAACATACAGAAATTATTGCTACAAGTTTTACAGGTATGATTTTAGAAGGTTTACAGTGACTTGTGGGTAATGAAATCAGTCAAACTCCATGATAAAACAAGTAAATTTCAGTTTGCAGGTTAAAAGGTTTAATAAAAATGTACAAACTAAGAAATCCAGCTGTTTGAAAGGAAGGGTGAATTAACAACAGCCTTGTTTCGATTTTTTTTCACATCACTCTGCAGGCGAAGCAAGACAGGGGCATGTAAATACACATAATCGACTCTGACTCACCGGGGGACCTCACAAAGTATTTTCCACTAGTGGAATACAATAAAAGGACGTAGGGGAGAAGCTCAATAGCTGCGAAGCTGTCAGGAAGCATAAAAACGACAGTGTCAGACTGAGTCCTGCGCTCAAAGCAGGTCAGGAGCTTGATTAAAAGAGAATATGTCCTGTTGGTATGATAATTTCACCTCTACATGTCTGATTTATGAGCGAGAGCTTTAAGAGCTGAGAGCGAGGTGTTGTCTTTGTGGTACATTTTGTTCAAAGTGTTAAAACCACGAATGATGTCACAGATTATGTGTTGACATATGCGACACAAAGGGTGTGTCACATGATCCAATCAGACGGATCAGAAATTTTCCATCCATAGATCCTCAATACAAGGTTTAATAGACTATAAATGTATCATCGTGTTGATGCAAGTCCTCCAGAGCACAGAATGTTTTTTTTGGGTTGCTATGAAGAAACACCGGAGGGCGGGGCTGGTACTTTTCCCACTCTGACATGCCAGCTTTTGAAGGTTGCCTCATCGCTCTCAATGAAGAAACTTAAAGAGAAGTTTTTCAAAAGAAGGCGCACAAGAAGGCAGGAGCAACATCTGACAGCTTCACCAGGTAAAGTTTGCTTCAACTTTTAGACTTTGTGTGTGCTTACACTGCAAAAAAATGACATCTGAGTGAGTTTTTGTGTTCTATTTTTTAAGTCACATTCAGTAAAGACTGTTTTATCAACACCTTAGCCTCATAAAGATCGTTTGGTGACAAGTCATGTAATATTTAAAGCGAAAGAAGAGTTTAAAACACTGCTGTGATGTCACACTGCAAAAAAAAAATCTAAACACGTCTTCTTCTTTAGCAAAACTATCTTTTATTTAAAAGTTGTAGCTCTTATGTAAGCCACATTCTGTTTAGTTAAACATTTTAATAAGAATACAACTCAAAGCCTTGCATAGATTACAGCTTTTGCAGTGTAACATTATAACTGGATGCAGGAGTATGACATTTTTTCAACTTTTCATCATTGCATGACTTATCACCGACAGATCTTATTGAGGAAGCGGCTCTTGCTGCAAACATTTGTATGACTCATAGTACAATAAATCTTTTACTGGTGGAAAAACCTGTTTATTTATCTTTTAAATATAGGATACATGCATTTGTAGGATGAGCAGCAGAGCTGAGTATGAGGGTAACGCCCATGAAATGGTTGTTAAATCTGCCCCTTGGGTACTAAACTGCTTCCTGAAATCTGATATCAATGAAAAAATGTCAGTTCACATCTGTCTCCGTGGACTTATAATAATTTTTAAAGCATGACTAAGCGATTTACTTCCTCAGGCAAAGATTTGCGTTTTAATTGGAAACATGAAAACAGAAATAGCTTCTCTGGAAAAGTGTGTATTCTCATGTGATCCAAAAAAACTCATGTGTTTTTATTATTTTCAGTATACCTGCACAACAAATAAGAATTTATATCCATAAAAAGTAATTATGGCCAAAAGAATGAATGGAATACATATGGACTGATTTTAAACCCACGCCCTCATCAGTACGCATGTCTTAAACCTGCAGTGATGATCAAATCGTAAGGGGGCAGACAGTTTAGGAAGTGTTGTGTAACTTTTGTAAGGGAAGTGTGCCAAGCAGGTTCAGGTAGCGAGGAGACAGGGTGTTACATGCTGTTACAACATGCATGCTCTGAATATTTCACAACTTAGCATTATAGTGTATATACGCGCCATTGAGACACTTATGCAAATTTTTTTTTTCTGTGTGTGTGTGTTTGTGTGTGTGTGTGTGTGTGTGTGTGTTATTCTACAGGTTCTCCCAGGTAAACCCATCATACAAGCACAATGAAAGAAGAGGACATCCAGAGAGCGTATGAAGTTGCTGTTGCAGTGGCAAGAAAAGCTGGAGCGGTATGTTGTTTAGCTACATGCTGCAAAATAATTGAAACTTAGCGAGAGTTTTTTGTTTTGTTTTGTTTCTCATAAAATTGAGTTCTTTGACTTTTTTTGTGCCATACTGTTTCTTTTTGGCAGATTATATTTTCACTTTACAAGCAGCCCAGGTCTCATTTTTGGATTCTTGTCTTGAAATAAGACACATTTTTTTAAGGAAAATTTGACTTTCATAGAATCTGAAAAGATATTTTTTTCTATGAAAAATTGCTTACACTGCAAAAATGAGACTTAGCAAGAGTTTTGTTTCATTTCATCTCCTATAAAATTGAGTTATTGGACTTAACATGTGCCATGTTCACCTTAAAAGTTCATAAACAAAGTCTTTGTTTCTAGAAAATGATAAAGAGAGGTCTTTTTGAGTTTTTTTTATTTTTTGAAAGAGTATTTCTTTTCACACTTTACAAACAACCCAGGTCTTATTTTAGATTTTTGTTTTGAAATAAGACACTTCTGTAAGAGAAATGGGGCTTTTTTTAACACTCTGATGTTTGAATTATGAAAGTCAGTGTCAGGATTTTTCCCTTAAGTGTTTTTATTTGTCTTAAAGCATGAAAAAAAGTTTTTTTTTTGTTTTTTTTTTTCAAATATTTGTAACTGAGCATTCAACATAAAACAGTGTGAACTTAATGTAAATACGACTTTTTTTGTTTGACTTCTTTTCTTTTCTTTTTGTGGTAATTTCATTAATAATCTTTTTTTTTAATACTTTGCGAAACATTTTAACCCTTTTTCATTCATTCTAATACTGTATTATTTTTAGTTTATAAGCTTTTTCACCCTCAAATGTTTGTCTATGACTTTTTAAAAAATACATGTGTTTGGAAAAAGAATTGAAAACATTTTTCGGCCCTAAGAAGAATAAAAATATCCTGACACAGGCTAATATGACTTTCCACCACATGAACCATTGAATTTAGGAGTAAAAAACTTTTAAATAGGTGTCCACTGTAGTGACCACTATGCACTAAAGGGTTAAATCTAACAAGATATTTTTTTTACTTAAAAGAAAAAAATAAAAAGCTTAGTTATAATATAATAGAGATGCTGACGCTCTGTTTTTCATTCATTCGTTTTCATTTCAGGTGATCAGAAAAGCAGCAGATAGTGAGATTAAAGTCTGTACAAAATCCTCCACCGTGGACCTCGTCACAAAGACTGACGAGCGCGTGGAGAAAATCATCATGGATGCCCTGAAGGAAGAGTTTGGAGTAGGCACACACTGGTGAGACAAACACAAATGTTTTGATCATTGTGTGCGAAAAAGGCTTGGAAGCATCAAAGTGGCTCACTAGTTCTTCTGTGCTGCAGTTTCATTGGAGAAGAGTCTGTCGCTAAGGGGGAGCCGTGCATCCTGACGGATAAGCCCACATGGATCATCGACCCTGTGGATGGAACCACAAACTTTGTTCATGGGTACGTTTTCACTGCTAAAAACAAATTAAACACTTTCTTTATAAACAGCCAAAAACCTTAGCAGAATTCAGGTTTCGAACAGATTCAAAAATAATGCAGAAACATTCACATCTTTAAATTTAAGTTTTAATGGTCAGAAACCATGTACACCAAAACTTCTGAGTCAGAGCCAAGCAGCAACCTCTGGTCTGTAAAAATGAGAAAACATAGAAGTGCTAAAAAGCTGCTGTTTCTCGTGTCACCGCTTGAGGCTGGCTCTGGAAGTACCGGAAGTCACGTACACACAAAGCCATAAAAACCCATTTTCAGAGCCAAAATTAGCAAATTTAAAGCCTGGTACAAAAACTGCCTCCTGTCTGGATCGCTTATTTCGCTAACGGCACACACTGTGAGGGGGCGAATTTTTTTCTAACTCGGACGTTTGGAAAATATTAAGATCGAGAGCTTGCCCAATCAGAGCCACAGCTCAGATCACGTGACTGACGGGCGCTCAATGGCTGTGAGTTTGGGCACTTGTCCCAATTCCAATATGGCTGCGCCCGCCATTTTGCTTCAAAACAGCGCTGCAGTAACAGACGGGCGACGTCACGGAGACTACATCCATGTTTTATACAGTCTATGGTCAGAGCTAAAAAAGCTGATTTACATCCCTGCAAGGTCGTAGATTTGCTTGCTAGTTAGCTACCTAGCCGTTTGCCATTTCTCTGATGTCATCAAAGTATAACAGTCATGCCTTCGTCAAACATTGGAATGGTGTTAGAAAGCTCAGATTCTTCTCATTGCAGTCACTAAGTTTGTTCAATAGGTTTCTTCATCAACAAATGTAATTAGTGAAAGAATGGCTCAATGGCGATCATAACATCTTGGACATCCTCCCTCTTTCAGGGTCCTGAAGTCTCATCCGTAGCCTGCACCTCCAATATTCACTCTCCTTTCCACCAGAGGAATCAACAGTTTAAACATATCAAAAGTTTTGTTTCATCAAATTATTCCAAGTGGTGAAATTTCTCCTGTAAAGTCCGTTGTCTGTCTGTCGTGTCCGTTCTCATCAATAACAGCAGCTTCACAGTCTTAGAGCATTTCCTCCTATAACGTGAATCTCGCAAAGCTTGGCATATTTTATTTTCTTAGATTTCTGGCCACAAGACAGAAGTGTCCCCATCTTGATACACGTAGATTTGATGCCAGGAGAGCATGATTTACATAGAAAGTGCAGTGGTTACTGTATGTGTGTTTGACTGTTTATCATACAGTCTATGTAAAATACAAACAAGCTCGCTAGCCATTCCATCACTTGATATCAGTAGTTCAGGATTTTTATACTACTTCAAAATAAGATTACACCAGTTTTGTGTCTGGACACTGAATTTAAAACTATAGCTAGGCTACAGTTAGCTTCGCTTTAATATTGTGTGTGTGGCATTGGCAGAGAAGACTTGGCACATTTGTCATGGGTGCAACCCAAAAACTCAGCTCTGCTACTCATCCCACAAATGTATATTTCTTCCAAAAGTGGCTCCGCTTAAAAGATAAATAAATAGGCTTTCCAAAGGAAAAGGATTTATTTACAAGAATCTTTATTACAACACAGAAATAATTCACCAAAAACAAATCATCTTATGTTTTGTACAGGGTTTAATTGCACTGTAAGAATGAATATAATTTTTTAACTTCCTTCTAGATTCCCCTTCGTGGCTGTTTCCATCGCCTTTGCTATCAACAAGAAGGTATGTCAAGCCAAATGAAAAAGTTTAAAGGAAATATTTCTATTTTGAATGAAAAAAGCTGACACGTATATGCTTTTTTGCAGCTGGAGTTTGGTGTGATTTACAGCTGCTTTGAAGACAAAATGTACAGAGCGAGGAACGATAAGGGGGCTTTCTGTGATGACGAAAAAATTGAAGTGTCTGATGTTGAAGGTGAGATACAAATATTTCTCTCTGAATAAATGCACAAAATGTGTTCAGCTTTTCACAATGACACCTTTAATTACACAATTAGTAACATTTATCCCTCTGACCTACTGTCACTGCAGTTATAGAAAAGTCCATTATCATCTCTGAACACGGGACTGACAGAAGCGCAGAAAAAGTCAAGAAGATCTTCTCCACCCAGCAGAGGATCCTCCGCATCCCAGTGCACGGGTAAGTGACAAAAAAATATTTTAGGGTCAAAACTGACGCTGAATAAAAGTATTTCTAACCATATATATCAGTCAATCAGATTATCAATGCAGGAATCGAGCATAAAGAGGCTTTTGAAGAATCAGAAAAGCTAAAAAAAGACTGGTGCATGGATACCCAACCATCACCTGATAGTCTGACAGAGGGAAATTCAAAAAGAGAGATGGACAAAATCACAATTTTTTAAACTTTCTTCTTTACTTTTGACCTTTTCCCATAATGTTTTTCTTTCCATGTCTTTTATTTTGATCCATATATCCTTCTTCTCATGTTTTTTTATTTCTGTCATGTGAGTTTCATATCGTTATTTCTAGGCCAACCTTAACTTTGTATGTTCATTTTTACTATTTTACATGTTTTACAGCAGTAACTGTTGTATAAAAGGAGCAACAGAAAAATATTTTTTTTACCCGCACATTTGAATTTCAAAAAAAGTGTTTTTGTCCAAAGTCTGGTCATGTTTGTAAACCCTGGAAACATAAAACTGACCACAAAGGCGCTGTAAGATCCACACAGCCAAAAATTTGATTTTTTCCCCCTTATTTTTAGTAAAAATATCTTTACAGTCTTGAAAAGAGCCATATCTACCAGACCAGACCAGAAGAGTGTTGTATTTCAAGTTATTTTAAGACAAAAATGATGTCTGAATTGTTTTTAATGAGGGGGAAAAATTTCCAATGGGATAGGAAAAAAGTTTTCTGTATCAAGACATTATTCTAGTTTCAAAAAACTTGATGAAGAAATCTTCCTAACCCAATTGGCAGATTTTTTTTTTTTTACTCATTACAAGCATTTCAGATGTCATTTTTATCTTTAAATATCTTGAAATGAGACATGTTCACAGACTTGTCATTTGAATGTGGCTCATATCAGGACTAAAAAGACAATTCTGACGAACAATAAGAGATAAACATTTGATTAGATTTTACTTTTTGTAGAGTACTCAATGCTCACTCTGATTGGAAATTTCTAATTTTTCTAGATTTTGTGTTGGTCTCAGAATCAAAATCAGAATCAGAATTCATTTATTAATCCAGTTTGGGAAATTAAGTGTTGCCAGATGCAAATAGTACAGGATTAGAGAAAGAATAAGGGATTAAATGGAGAAAGGCAATAAAAATTACAATAAAATAGAATTAAAAAGAATAAGCAACAAGATAAAATGAAAAGACAAAATAAAACACTAAAACAAGTGTGCAAAGGGTCCAATAACAAGAAGTAAGCAATAAAATTACAGTAAGTACCAAAAATATGTATAAGAAATAAGATAAGATTTATTTACATGGTGATGTGATAAAAAAGTTGGTTCTAGGATATTGCACTCATGTGAACTAGATCAAAACTTATATTGCACATTAACTGTAGTTAAACAGATATTGACACTTTAAATTTAATGAACCAGATGTTGCAGTTTCAGTTTCTCGTTTCAAAAATAACTTAGATGCATCTTTACTGGTCTATATTTCTTGTCATATATCGAAACCATGTTCACTTGTTTTCTAATGTTTCTATTCAGACTCCGCGGATCAGGAACAGCTGCCACCAACATGTGTCTGGTCGCCTGCGGCGCGGTCGAGGCCTTCTTCGAGATCGGCATCCACTGCTGGGACATCGCTGCCGGAGCCGTTATTGTTAGGGAAGCTGGAGGAGTACTACTGGATGTAGACGGTGAGTGAGATCTCAGAATGAAACGAAGAAAGAAAGAATTTTATTGGTCGAGCTGCTTTTAACTCAGGCTGTGTTTGTTGATTCAGGAGGCCCATTCGACTTGATGTCTCGAAGGATGGTTTCAGCCAACAACAGGAAGATCGCAGACAGGATCATCAAGGAAATCGAAATATTCGATGCGGAGAGGGATGATGCTCCGCCTAAAAAGAAAGAGGACAAAGAAAAATGTGGCAATTAAAGTTATTGTTTCATCGTCAATTCCGAGTGTGTTGTTTTTTTTCTGGTAGCACAACATTTCTGTGTATTCATTGATTTATCCGCTCTTAAGGTTTGATGATTCGTCTCTGATTTACCTCTAAACAAACTGATTGAAGCAGGAAACAGCTGTAATTTTACAATTAATTTATTTGTTTTGCAGCATTTATAAGAAGATCTAGTCAAATTCTGTTGTTTTCTGCTAATTTTCTCTTCAAACTGGGACACTCGAGCTGTTTTTTCTATCATAACAGATTAATTTATGTCATAATCTCCAAATACAAAGCTTGATTTCTTGTGATAATGAGATCATTTTCAAGTGATGCTGAAAATACAGCAACACAACAGGCTGTGAAAGACCACACAATGGAACTTACACTGTTTACAACTCCAGAGAAACAAGCTATGATCATCTGACACCTCAGTATATGAGTCAAATCTCAAGAAAATGACTTGAATTTCATTTAATTTTTCATTTTTATTGATTTGTTCCGCACCTTACACATAACAAAAGAGGAAAAAAAACAACAATTTGCACTTTATCTAGTGTACAGAAAGGAGCAGGGAGAAGAAGAACTCGTATTTTACCTGCTCCATTTTAAAACGTGAAACAGTAAGTAACAACGGTCTGATAACAATCCATGAACGAATAACACAGACAATACAAACTTCAAAGAAAGAAACTTGACAACTAATTCTTCACTTCCTTAGGACTAAGAAGGAAACATCACAAAAAACACACCAACTAATTTGATACAGTCTGAGAACTGTTTTTGTACATTCTCTTAAACTGACATAACTGAAATAAGCTTCTTAGAAAAAGTACAGAGTAAAATCAACTCAAATCAAATCATGAAAAGTGATGTATTATCCGCATTATTTGACAGCCTGTGTATTAAAAGTAATGCATTACTGAACTTAAAATTAAATGCCACAATTTATTGCACATAAAAAAATAAAAATTCCAACAGTATGGAAAGTTTACATAGGTTATGTATTGCACATTACACAAAAAGTAAAGTAGCATTTGCCCTGTGTTAAAAATTATGTGACATGAAGTGTAACTATGCATGATTTTAAATTTTGAATATCTCATTAAGTCTAAAAGCATATACTACATGATACAAAAGTATTTTTTTTATTGCATATAATGTGAAAGGTAAAGTTGGAATTGTTTAAAAAGACATAAGTTGTTTATAATTACTGGGGCTGGGACTCACTTAAAAAGAAAATCAAATGATTATATAAGCTTAAAGAGCATATTGCAGGTTATTGTTATTATTGTTTTATTAACACTTTTACTTTAATGAGTAGATTTTCAAGTCTGTACTTTTATTTGTACTTCAGTAATCATTATGCCATGTAATCTATTTAGTTACTTTTAAAATCATAGTTGAGTACTGAGTACAATTTTCATTAATATCTAGATCTTTTCTCTGCATTTTTGTAGCCAGTAAGGTGATTTGATAGCAAAACCAGGATGAAAAACAAAACAAAACAAAAAAATGTTAAAAAATGGATGTTAATGATTGATCGCTAATTGATGTTGTGAATTAAGAATTTAACCAGTTAAAATTGTATTCGTGGATATTCTATCACTAGTCATGGCAGCAACTGCACCTCATCTAATTTTTTTTTTTTTTTGTCTGCCTGAGACCTTTGCTGAATAAGGAAATAAAAACTAAGAATGAAGAAAAAAAAAAAGGAAGAAAAGAGCGAAAAACACGTGTTTTCTATCTTATCAGTTATTAATGATTATTGATTGTTCGCGTTTTAAATATCGGTAAAGTAAAACACAAAATTTAGAGCCCTATCTGGAGAGGTGACAGTGACATCACCAGTTAAAAGTAACTAATAATCTGAGAAGTTTTTTTTTTTTTTTTTTTTCAAATACTCTGTACTTTTACTTGAGTATTTTTCTAACACCAGTACTTTTACTTGGGACTGAGTAATATTTTAGCAATGGAACAGTACTTGTACTTGAGTACAGATTAGCGCGCTTTTTCAACACCGCGTCATTTGACGTCACTGAGGGGACGGACGATCTCAGCCTCTGATCCATGTGTTTGATAGGAGGCTGCAAATGAGTGCAGGAACTTTGAGTCGCGCTTCTCGTGTTTCTACATGTTTTTTAGTTAATTCGATCGTGCATTAAGATGCTTCAATATTGCGTTCTTACTCTGGATGCAAAAGTAGCGAATTAGCAGGACATCGAGTTCACGTTTTCCCAAAAAAGAAGAAAGTTTCGCTTTCGTGCTCGGGTTTGTTTTTGTGCAGGTGAAGAAACAGGACTTTATCTTCACATGGGTCACAGAAAAAAAGCGATAATCTTTACATTCCTGGTGATATGATGGAGTTATGGATCGGATACTGGAGCCAGGACCAGGTGTGATGATGGCAGCGACAGGTTCACCTGCAGCGGGAGCCGCCCACAGTTCAGCTTCCGGTGTCGGGTGTAAACAAAGGACTTGTCAGAGATTCATCCCTAGAGAAACATCATCTGAACACTGTAAGTCTTGATTTTTTTCTGACCCTTGATGAGTGGATATACGAATTTTAACGGGTAGAAATAATGTTTGTAGACAACATGATATCGCCGAAGCGCGTCTCTTGAAATCCATATTTGGCATTTTAATAAGTTACTCCATTACAAACAACTGGTTTGTGATCAGCACTTACACTTCCTATGGACTTTTTAATTCACTGTGTCTGAGTGCAGGCTTTAAATACGCTGATGTGAACACAGCTTAGGCTATCTCTAACGCTGGTCACTGACTCGCTCTGTTCTCCTCTGATTCTCCTCACTCCACAGCTTTCTGCTCTCCTTTACCTGTTATTCCTCCAAATCCTGCCTGTTCCTGCTCTTCATCTTGTCTAAAAGTTTCATCATTACAATCCTGTGGACCCTTATATGTAAAGGCATACAGATTTTCTTCCTCTTCATTGGCAGCAGTGACAGTTTGATACATGTTCAGGTTGATGTTAAACAGAGGCGTTTCCAGCAGGACTCCCCTATGTGACGTAACAGCCTGATGCTGGTTTTAATGCAGAAGTAAAAAAACAAAAACAAAAAACGTACAGCAATGTCTCCAGCAGACTCTGTGGTTCACTGATTTAAAAAATTCCTTAGACACATTATTTTTAAGTAACTTACCTATTGTTTTATGTAAAGTTTTCATTAACCTGCAGTAGCCTATGCTCTTAAAGCAAACAAAACCATTAAATTTTTTTTCAAGGTGGAACCATAGACTGTATAATGAGTGGACGTAACGACCTTCGGCTCAAACTGAAGCCTCCAGCAGATTCCTCGACCCCTGGTGTCTGGCTGCAGTATAGGTCATAAGCCCCGCCTCCCCATGTATTCCAGATATGAGCCGGGAAAACTTTAAAAAATTACGATACCTTGTAGAAACGTTTCTCTCATCCTTAAGCTAAGGTAGTATGACGATGTCATCTGGCTGCATGGTCTTCGGGTGTTTTTTTTTCTGAGAAGTTAGTTTCTCATTAGTTATTGGACGTTAAAAACCGCGATATAAGTTTCGTTTTACGATAGTTGACAGCTGCCGTTCGTGAGTAGTTTTTACCGGGGATATAAGAAACTTCGGGAAAGAGAGCCAAAAGGAGACTAAACCTTCTGAAGAAGAAAAAATAAATATTTTTATTTCTCTTTTTTTCTTGGTTCCACCGGAAATTCTCTACTGCGCAGACTCTGGCTGCACAATGGCGGCTCCCGTAACGGGTTTTTTTGGCTTCAAAATCGTAGAACGGTGACAGGCAGAAGCACGCTGTCCATTCTATAAACAGTCATTGGGTGGAACTTGACCAAGACCAAAAGAACATTGTATTTTTATGCCATAAAGGGCAGCAGTTTTAGGAATGAGAGATTCAGGTAGCCTATAAAGGACCTTCTGTAAACTCGACACTAGTCAGACTAATGTTAGCTTCCACACTAGCCGCAACATGTCTACCGTTCAGGTGATGGCAGCCCTCAGCTGAAGCCGGAGCTGCAATTTTACGCACAGGTTTTGGTAGCTAATTTTTCGTTCAGGCGCAGCAGCCTGACTGCAACATACTGGAGCTGAAAAAACACTTTTATGCGTCAAGATGAACTTATCAGCGAGAATGGCAGCTTTTGAGTGAAGAAGCTTTTTGTTCATTTTATTAAACAAGGATTGGCTCGGGTAGCAATTCTTTAACTCCTCAGGTAGTATTAACTCTTTAAGATCCTTTGTGGATTTAACACTAAGCACCTGGCATCTCTTGTCAAAAAGCCCACTTTTCTCTACTGCATGTGCCCGAAGCACAGTTTTCTTTAGGGTCTCATAGTTGAGACTCTGTTCAATTAATATGTTCGAGTCCCAGCCCTAATTATCACACGACATTGAACATTGTGCATTTTCATACACTATATATGGCAGCACTGCACATTATGTAACAGTAACGTTTCGTGCACATTTTTTGAAAGTTTTAATTATTTTACTCCCAGGATATAAGACATTTAATTAAATATGATATAGATAATAATGTTTTTTGGACATGAAAAGTCCCCTTTAATACATGTGACATGAAAAATTTCATTTCCCTGTGTTTGGTATGAAAAACAGCACTGCATATTTAATTTCACACACCATAGCAATCATGTTTTTTTTTTTTTTTTTTTGTTCATAGAATGTGAGATTTTGCCTTCCTGGAACAGCTGTGATTGTTGTTGTTGTTGTTGTTGTTGTTGTTGTTGTTGTTGTTGTTGTTTTCTTGGTTTCACTTCAACACCCATCACAACAGATCCATGGAAATCAGATCTAGCCTGAAACTGATTCCTATACTTTTAATTCATCTCGACTCGATTCCCCATTACTGAATCTACTTCTCCTTCCGGTCTCATGAGGCTCTTATGTGTGATTATCTGATGGTAATGAGAGAGATTCTGCTGGGGTGATTAACCTCATTATAAAGGCAACAGTTCTTAGCGCTGAGTTAAGTCAATATTGAAGTCTCAGAATAAACACCAGCGCTGTCAAGTGTGTCAAGAGTCATAAAACTTACAGTTAACATCACTAAATTGCCTCTGAGAGAGCCTCTCTTTCAGCATTATTGCTTTTTGCACAATTCATTACACTTATACTACCATTTATCACCACTAGAGGCCAGTAATGCATCAGCAATTAACTGAGCGCTTCAAGTTGCTTTTATTCCACTTAAAAGGTTGAATGTCAGTATTTTTAGCACAAGTATAAGTTTTATTGTGGGTTTTATTCCCTTAGAGATTGTCAGCATGCTCTGAAGTCCCTTTCTGCCTTTTCAACACTTTTTCTAAGGCGGGAAATGAGGAGAAAACCCCAAAGATGAGGTCATTTTTCACTGCTGTTCTGCT